>VYZV01033884.1:0-12946 GCA_013401275.1 Pandion haliaetus
GAGGACTCATTTTCTAACTAATGTAGTTCTGTCTGACAAGGTAGTATAATTCCTGAGCATCTAGCTTTCAAAAGCCAGCAAGGCTTTCAAAAGCCAGAGAGGTTAGTTTAGTTTAAATTCATCAAGTCTTATATAAGTTCACTTTTACCCATTTCTCTCTTTGAGATAGTAAGGGCATGAAATATGATAAATTTAATTTTTCATTGCTTTTGGATGGGAGTAAGACACTTACAGCTTCGAAGCAGGTCATTCATTAATTTCATGTGGCTTGCAGCCTGGAAGAAAGTGGGAACAAGGTACTGTATTAATGTGGCGAAAAGCAACCGCAGTTGTGTTTGCTATTAACAATAATGATAACTGATGTCATTGTATAGACCATAAATCCCTGAATATCTTATATAGGGAGGAGGTAAAAAGTCTCTGATACTGTTTTAAGAAGACAAAACAGGTTGTTTGGTTTTTGCTTCACAACTTAAGTTTCATCTTGACAAAAGCTTTTTTGCCACAGAACAAGTGGTTTTTTCGGCTTAGCAATAACTTCACTGTTGTCTGGTCTTCTTGCTGAGATAGGATCCCTTCACTATTGAGTATTTTCTTATATTAAGAATCTTAAGACCATGCCTGACTGAGAAGGGCAGGAGTGCAGCTATATCATTCACCATGAATGTATACACATGTGCATGACCATTTCAAACTGTCAAAACTCCCATTCAGTTGGTGGATCCCATTTGTAACAGGGAACTGATAGATTATTTTCAGAAATTTTGGTATTAGTTATGTCAGGATTCATAAATTACTGTGTTACAGGTAGAGAAGCCATTGAGCTGAGTGTGAGCATCATTTTTCTTAGCCAAGGAGAAACTGCACCCAAAGACATTTGGACAAAATACGACTTGGTGTGCACTACTGCTTATCTTGTAAAAATCACCCTACTGCAACTAGTAATAACTTTGTATATGTTAGCAGATGCCTCCTGAAAAACAGCTTTTTTTTCCTCAGATTCAGACACATTACTTGAGATAAATACAATACTGTGTCCAGCAAAATTTCTATAAAGTTGGACAGTTCAGAACTGGTATCAGAGTACCACTAGATTATGTCATTTTACTTTTTCCGGTTTATGACAGGTTTTGGTATTGGTCTGCATGTTTCTGAATTTCTGACTTCATAGAGACAGACTGTCTAACTGTTTTTCTTTCAGTTCCATTAGATCATTATACCTAATCTGGGTGGTGTGTGACTTCGCCAGAATATGTCAGTTATTTGCTCTTTCTGTGACTTCAAGTACTGTGTGAGTAATGATCTGACTTTGTTTACCAGCATCCGTGAGTAGGTGATAGAACTCTTGGGAGACTTGAATTTCCAAAAGGTTTTATTTATTTTTCTTTCTGCTTATATCGTGTACTTCATAAGTGCACAAACTGCAATGTTTTGAAACAGTTTTTAATAATCATAATTCTCATTAATGTGCCTGGTGCTGTGCCCAAAATTAATCTTAATTGGTGCACTTCAGAAGATGTGTACAAATTGGAAAGAGTCCAGAGCAAACCAACAGATTTTATCAGACAGCTAGAAAATGTGATCTACAAGGAAAGACTGAGTTTGTTTAGATTGTTTAGCACAAGGAAAGAGAAAACAGAGAGTCTTTTCACGGTAGTTATTCTTTGATGATAATTTGACCTACTCTTAGGAGGGTGAACTGTGCATTATTGGTAAGATTATTTGGGAAATAAATCTTTTAAAAAGAATCCTCCGATGGAAATGCTGGGCTAGGACTTCAGAAATGTGTGCTCAGTTCTTGTCTTTTTTGCCAAAGCGGCTTTGGGAAATCACTCTGTTCTTTGATCCACCAGCACTAACGTGTTAATATTTTTCCACGCTGTGTTGTTTATAGGGCTTAAACCAATTAGGACTTTGGCACTGAAAACAGAACCCTGGCATGCTTGGAGCTTTTGATTCTAAAATTGCTCCACGCAAGCCTTGTTCAGCCTTTGACTTCAAAATGTCTAAATGCACCTGTCATCTGATTTCAAAATTTTCTGGTTGGTTTGCTGGATTTCTGCCTGTCTTTTGCCCAGCACTGTCTCAGTCTGAACAAGTTAGTGACTAAGTATTGCTTAAACTCACTTAGGAGCAGGAACTGGTGCAACTCCAAGTTATTTCCTGTCATGTAGAGCCACTCTGTCAATCTGCAAGAAGTCTAGAGACCTAAAATCTGCTGGTTTCAGGGCCCACTTTCATCTGGTTTCCAGTGTCTCAGACTTGCAAGTTCATGCCTTAAAATTATGCTGGTTAGGACATTTCATTGAGCCTGGGTTGTTCAGCAGCCAGCCAAAACTATTTCAGCTCTTTCACTGTTGGCTATAGATAAAGAAGTGGTTCTGGCAGCAGAGACCAACCCCAGGATTGGAGGGATTTAATTGATAAGTTAATGTAGTTGTTGGCATCTATACCTAGAGCAGCCTCCTGTTCCAGAATTGGATAGCCCACTTGTGCTCCTGAGAAGTATAGCTGTGCTCTGTGCTTAGCATTTGCTGTTGATTGGCAACGTACGTCTCTTAGCTCAGTGTGCAGGATCCATTTTTAGTTGTTTAAGCTGTCCAGACAGTACATGTTAATGTTAGGGTACCCTGTGAAGTGGCCGTGTACCTGGCAGTCTTTCAGTTTTTAGCTCTTAGATTGTGTACTCTGAGAGTGGGTGAAGGGACTCATTATCGTGATTAAGACCTATAGACATTGTAATACAAATTAAAACATACCTGCATACCTTACCTATTTTGAAAGTAAAATCAAAGAGTAGAACTTGTTTAAAAGCATCTAAATTTTAATTGCTATCACTTCATTAGAGTACAAGTGAGCATTATTTGGTAAATATGTTTTGTCTGCAGCATTTCAGAGGCTGATTACTCATATGGAACTGTATTATCACTTTTATTCCCTCAGAGCACAAAGCCTAAGTAGAAGAAAAAATGTTGCAGTCGTTTAAACTTCTTAGAAGGCAGAGAACTGGGTGAACTTTGTCCTCTATCATTCTCCTCAGATGGTACATACCCCATATTATCAATCTCAACATTTAAACAAAAGCAGCAGCTGGCTAAAACTAAACCTAACCATGATTAAGGTAATGCTGATTATGGTTGTACATGCGTGGATCCTGTATCTCCTTGGTTGTTGTCGCTACTTTAAACTCCTGTTCCTACCCTTCCCAGTGAGTGTAGCTGTAGTTACGACTAACTGCAGTAAACTCTTCAGCATTAGGGGTTTTGCTTAAAAATACTCTGGGATATTAAACCATATTTGTGTATTTCATACCCCAAAATGAGCGTCTCTGTATTGTTCTGAGCTGCCATTTACAAAATTTAATTGTCTGTTATTTCTCACAAAATGGCAATTCACTGCTTGTCCTGCTGCCAAGAAACCATAGAAACATAGTTTGCCTAGTGATCTGTACTTTTTTACTCTCCTGTAGGGGCAAATCATGTCTGATACCATTCATTGGGTGGTATTTAAGAACAATACGGATCTTCCCATAGCAGTGATTTTCATTTGGAGTTGGAAGTCCTGGCTGTCAATAAAAGGGCTTCTGAGATTAATTTTGTATGCAGTTCCTTAAGAAGATAGCAGACTTTTTTTTTTTTTTAATTCCTGAGGTCATTAGAGCAGCATATGGACTACTTAGTGTAATTACAGTAAATAACACCCATTAGTAAATGACTCTTCCCACCTTCAGTTGGCTTTGTGTTTGATTCTAGTATTTGTACTTGGTTTATAACCCTAGAGTTTAAATATCCCACTCCTAAAAATGCATATGCTGTCTATAAAGTTGTTTCGATGGATATGGAATACAGAAGCTTGCATCCTAAGTAATACGTACAAGAAATAACTTTCTAGTTTCTTGTTTTTCTGTTCACTATCCTGTTTTTCTGCTAGGTCTCAAATCCAGTTCAGGGCTCTAGAGTTCACAATACTCAGAGTTCTTGAATGAATAGTTGCATTCTGGTTTGGTAACTCAATTTTTTTTTTGCAGTTAGTTCCAAGAAATGTGGAGCTGCCCACTTCAAGGGTAAGACTGGACAGCTAGATGGAATGTTTGTTCAAGGTCTGGCCTACACCTCTTGTGCAATGAAACATTTGATTTGCTGAGAGACATTTAGATAAAATAGAATTCAGTGCACATGTGATAAAAAGGAGTAGGTCTGATTGGAAAGGCCAGCATTTTGATCAGTGAGTTAATACTTTTGGCAAGGGTTTGCTTTAATGCAAAACTTGGCTTGTGCTTTGGTAAGGATAAAGTCCTGACAGATTAAGGTAAACTACAAACGTTAATTTACTTGTCATGATTCAATAGCAAGGACTGATTTAAAAACCATAGGAGGAAAAAGCTACGCTTTAGAGGATAGCCTGTATTTCACGGTGGAGGTTGTAAAATGTTACTGCTATTTTTAAGAGAAAAACATTGAAGCTCACACCTTTAAGTGAAAGACCTTTTGTATTTGAATGATAGAAGTAAAGCTTTGATGTGGAAGTCATGATATGATTTTATGCAGTCACTTTTGCTAGCATGCTTTAATAGCAGTGGCTTTCACTGGTTTCAGTGGCTTTCACTGTTTGGTTTCTGCATGCTTATATTGAGCCAAATGAGGATGGTTTATGCGGCTGGCTCCCAAAATACTAAATTGACTAAGTCTGTTTAATTAGTCAGATGGTCAAACCTCTGAACCGGAACTGAAATGCACCTGCTCAGAAGTGCTCTAATTGTAGACCATGAAGACCAGAGAGGGAAGTAGTGATAATAGTGTTGGCAGAACTTAACAGTTATTGTCTCCTGACAACAGGGCATGGTAGAGAAACGTGCTCAAAGAAATTGATAGCATCAGCCATCAACAGTAATGGTTCTGATGGTTCTAAGAAAATGTTACCTTTTTCAGTCAGCTGCTCAGTGCTTTGTGACCTGTGCTGGGCACAGTGACCATGCTGGTTAACTGCCTAGCACAGTAGTTCTCGGCGTCCTGGCTGCTGCAGGACTGGGCAGCTCTATCTATCTAAGGACAGATTCAGGTTTTTCTCATAAACCTTGCTTGTACAGCTCACATGAACATAGTAGCTTACTCACCCTGGAGGTTCTAACCCTGGTCCCACTGAATTCAGTAAGAGCATTGTCATTTTTTTTTCCATAAGAGCAGATTAGTGGACTAGTACCTACAGTAGCTTTTCCTGTATGTATTTATATGCTTTTGTTAAATCATTTGTTAATTTTTTGTGCCATAAAAGGATTTTATAACATATTGTTTAGAGTAATTTGGAATTTGTTTGTGGTTTTCATACATCTACAAAAGTCATAATATTTGCTAAAAATAAACTTCATCTGTTTTATTTTGGCTCCTTTGGCTTCTGCACATTTGTAACAGTGTTAGTACTCCCTCTTCATGTAACAGATGATAGATAGAACACTTCGATTTTGTAACAGTTATGATAGTACAATTCCATCTTTTGCTAAAATATATACATATTTCATTAAGCGATTTCTGTCAAAGCTCTGGTTGAGGGTCGAGACTTTTAAAAAGAGTAATTTCAGCTTTTTGAATTTTTAAAATTTCCTTACTAAGGGCAGACAATATGTGGCCTCCTTGTCTTTGTTTCTTGGTTTGTACAGATAAGGGACAGCTTTTGTCCCCAAACTGCCATACTCAAGTTTGTTTCAGTTTTTTGGTTAATAGAGGTTGTAAACAACACTTGTATAGGGCTCAGCTGAACTTGACTGAAGTATTGTTACAGGTATAAAGAATTTTTATTTATTACAGGCCTGTAATTATTTGAGTGCTCTAATTTGCCTCTTGTGCTGTATGGTATGAAGAGAATGATCTAAATCAGTTCAGTTGAAAATGCAAAAAGAGTTTCCTTTGCTTTATTTGACTTTAATGGATTTTATTACAAATCTTTTAAATGTTTTAATTGTTTTTTACATTTTCACTGGAAAAAGCGTAGTGAAGCAACATTTTTTAATGTGTTCTAGATTGATTTACCAGTGTTGGCTCTCTCAATTTCTAGCCGGTGTGTGACTCGGTAGAAAATTTTGTAGTCAATGCACGTGTGTGTGTGTGCTGGGTTTGGCTGGGATACAGTTAATTTTCTTCATAGCAGCTAATATGGGGCTATGTTTTGGATTTGTGCTGAAAACAGGGATAACAGAGGGATGTTTTCCTTACTGCTGAGCAGTGCTTACACAGAGCCAAGGCCTTTTCTGCTTCTCACCCCACCCCACCAGCGAATAGGCTGGGGGTGCACAAGGAGTTGGGAGGGAACACAGCTGGGACAGCTGACCCCAACTGACCCAAGGGATATTCCAGACCATATGACGTCATGCTCAGCAGATAAAGCTGGGGGAAGAAGAAGGAAGGCGGGGACATTTGGAGTGATGGCATTTGTCTTCCCAAGTCACCGTTAGGCGTGATGGAGCCCTTCTTTCCTGGAGATGGCTGAACACCTGCCTGCCAATGGGAAGTGCTGAATGAATTCCTTGTTTTGCTTTGCTTGTGTGCGCGGCTCTTGCTTTACCTATTAAACAGTCTTTATCTCAACCCACGAGCTTTCTCACTTTTACCCTTCTGATTCTCTGCCCCATCCCACCGGGGGGGAGTGAGTGAGTGAGCAGCTGTGGGGTGCTTTGTTGCCAGCTGGGGTTAAACCATGACAGTGTGTGTACATGCATGTGCACATAACAATACGGCACAAAAGACAGAGTATATACATTTTCAATATAAGACTAACGAGATAAGAATATTTAGTTTTTCTAGATTGGAAAATAAGAAAATATAGCCATTATCTCATCAAGGACATTGCAACTTCTACCTGGTCCTTTTCAAACTCGGTCTGAGTTGCTGTTACATGTTATAAGTAGCAAGTTAGAACACGTAATGAACTTTCATAGATTATATTTTTGATAAGTAATGCTTGAAAGCATTGCCGAGTTCCCTGTATCCCTGTGCCTACGCAGCAGAACTCAGTGAGGGTTTCACTGGCTGTCCAGAAGCTGACAGAGATGAACGCATAGGAGCTTGGGCTGAGTGTAAAAGGGGGCACGTACAACAAAGTTGTAAGGTCCTTTGTGTGGAAATGTCCATTTTCTTCCATTTTAAAAATATAACAATTAGTTTCACCTTCTGAGTATTTTCTTGATAATGAATAACCTATACTGTTTTGTATGGTATTTTCCTCTTAAACTTCACTGCTACATGCCAGTATTAAGACAGCAAAAAAAGATTTCAGCAAGCTTTTTAAAATGCTGGTGACAACAGATTCCACCACACCCGAGGGTGAGAAGCACCCCCGGGTATGTCATTTGATGGCAGACAATAATTGTAGGACAGAGTAAAAAAAAAAAACTTTTAACAGAAATTCTGCAATAATCACCTCCTTACAAGACTGTATTTTTTAATCTTTTTTAAGGTTAGTGCTTCAGGCCTGTGTCTTCCAAGAGACTCAGAACTTTGAAGTTTCATTTTAACAGATGCGTTATGCTATAAAAATGGCACCTGTCAGTAGGCTTGTGACTTACATTTATTGCAGTTATCTGTTGCATACTTTCAGGGCAATTACTTTTTCTTCTTTTTACTCCTAGAGAAGCTCCAAAATAATAGAAAATAGGACATTCATTTTTCTGGCTTGCACACTAAGACGGGATTGTCAGTGACTGTGTTCCACATCTAGAATGTTTGCATTAACACTGCCAGCTGAGTTATGTGAGTTGGATTTTTTTTCTTTAATTGAATGTCCCCGTAAATATGGATTCCAAATAGTCAAATATTTCTCACTGTGTGTCATCGATATGAAAATTTTTACCTGGGTTCTTTGAGAGGTTTGTCTTGCTATTTCTTGAATTCAATTTCTTATTTTCTCTTTGTTCTTTGGAAGATATCCCAATACATTAAGTGATTTACTGTGTGTTTGTGATGAGGTTTTGTGTCATGCAAACTTTTTTAACTGCCTGGTAGATATTATTGCCATTTATCACTTCTTTTTTTCTGTGTTTTATTTTTCAACACCATTTTTCCACACTCTTTGGTAAAGCAATCCAGTCATCCAGCACATCATTGGACTTTGTCTTACATCTTGTTTAAACCGTTATAGTAATCTTCATGCTAACAGCTTTATAATTCTGATGCAAATCCAAATGATGGCCAGCTATCATTCCATTCACATACTTTGGATCTGCTGTTTTGGTCTTAAGTAGAATTGTTGAAGAGATAAATATACTCTGTAACTTAGGCATACTTAGTAAAAACAGGAAGTATCATATTGTCATGTATAATTGAAAATTAAGTTACACAATATTAGCTGTAATATCCATAAATGTGCAGAATGAGACAAGTATTGGATTGGTATTGGATTGTTTTTCGTGTTAGTTGAAAGTCATGCTGCAATTGATAGAACCAGAATAAGAGAGTCTAGACCTAGTCTTAGGACCACACTCTAATATGATTCATCCTATAAATCTTCAATTCCTAACATGAACACAAATTGTCTTTTGTGCAGGAAGGAGGGATCTGGCATGGGAAGTGCTTCAAACGCTGCAGCCTGGTCTATCCACAGCTGCTCAGATGTTTGTGAGCAGATGGCAAGCATGTCAAGCCTGAGCTACAGAAAATGATGGGAAAGAAAGATTCACAGCTCTCGGAGCTCACCAGGAGCTCGTTCCTGGTCCTGCTCTTCATCTCTCATTGAAGACACAGGCAAAAGGGCGTAGTCAGCATAATCATGCTGAACAAATTTGTCTGAATAGGCTTAGCCATTTAAAAGTGTGAACACAAGTTCTGTTGTTTGAGAAGTATAAGAAAGAACAAGAAAAGTATCTCATTCCCCCATGTTCCACTATCCTACAAGTTGACATTATCATTAAGAAGTTAATGATGCTCATAGTAGTGATTCTGTGATCTGGACTTCTACTATGAGACCTTGTTAGAGGTGATATATGACCTTTTTTTTTTAATTTATTTGTGTATATGTATACACACCAGCACTAAGACTAATTTACTAATAAGAGAGTAATGTAAATCATATTATTTATAGAAAAAGCTAGGTGTTTGGGGACCTATAACTTTAAAGTCCTAATTCCTTTCTTAGTCTGTTGCTTCTCTTGCTTATTCTCAAATTGAATATAGTTGACGCCTAGTACATCCTGTCCTTACTTAGCAAATATCTAGAAAGTTGTTTTGAAAAAAGCATCAATCAACACTGATGCTGTCCTTTCCATAGTCTAAAGACCAGTTCTGCTGACAACACAATCATGTAAGCTCCAATTCCTGCTCATTTCCTTCTGAGCCAACAGTATCCACAGACTGTAGCAATAGCAGCTGCGTATCTTCCCTGGCACAGAATGATTTAGGGTGGAGAGCAGATTCTTTCCCCTTCAAATCACTTCAGAAAATTCTTGGCAGAAAGCCAGCTGATTTGTTTTGTTCAAGTAGGGAGGTTTGATTTATCAGTACAGAAAAAAGTATTCATGCACTGTGCTGAATTGTATGAATCCAGTTTCTGTGTCCCAGACCAGTTGAATTTGTTATTCTTCTGCTCACAACAAATATTTTTAATGCAATTACTAAACAATACAGAAAAATGCAAATTTGAGAGAATGTGCCCCTATTACTTTCTTCATTGCAGTTTGTGAAATAGTTTGTGGTACAGTTTGCGATATAGGTGTGAATTGGAAAGCATTGGTCACAGGTTACACTGGGAAATACAAACTAGGAAATGCAAGATAATAAAAGCAGTGCAAGGGAGCAACTACACAGGCCAAAATGAAATTGCAATCCACAGATCTTACAGTTCAGTTTCTTCTTTTTTACTCTTGCTTCTGAATTACTAGATCTACTAAACAAAGAAGCCTCAACGTAGCAATAAGATTTGTATTATTTTCTTATATACTTACTTCTTTTTAGTCAATTTTTCTAAATTCCTACAAAATTATTTCTAAGGGAAACTCTATGAAGGTATTTTTAAAAGTAGTAATGTAAGATTCTCTGTGATTCACAATAAAGCAAAATATTAAAAATCTTCTGAATTCTTTATTAAATCAGTATGGGATGTTCTGGGATATAACCCTTTGGTTACGTTTACAATTTAAGAAGTGTGAGTTTATCTATAAAAATGGAAAAGTTTTTTATTTGTTATGTATGAATGCTGATGCATATGTATGTATTAGAGAGAGAGAGAGAGAGAATATCTCAGTTCTTAAAACCATGATGCCTGAATGTTTTCCATAATTCTGAGGTGTTGACATCAGATGTATTTTATTTTTCTGTCTACTTGGCAGGAAATGGGTTTTATTTCTGTATCGTATTACTGGAGGCATAGTCAGCTGAAGATTGAGATTTGCTGTTGTGCAGCCTGAAACTAAGGAGTCATGCAGAAAATCAAGGTATGGCCTGTTTCAAAGATAAAAAGGGAAATTTTTTGAATGGAGTAGGAAGGCAGAATGTTGATACGGCTTTCAGAATCCTTCCTTTTTCTTCAGCAGAATTAATCTTGTCCTGCTACAATCTGGCTTCAACTCTTCGCTCTATTTTTAGTTACTGATCTTAGCCAGGTCCTCAAATAGCTCAGGGCTGGTGTTGTTTGTGTCTGATGTAAAACTGATACAGACTTGGCTGGTATTTTCATTCATGTTTCATAATCTTCCCTAGTGTGTACGTGAGGACAGTGTCTGTGGTGTGCTGGGAGGAGATAACTTGTATTGCTGTGGAGTAGACCAGATACTCATTGTTTGAGATTTACAGTGCTCTTCATGTCACCATAAAGGAATAAGTGAAAACATTTTCATGAAAATGAAGTTACTTATTTACATTTAGCTGCAGGGAAGTATCACGGTTAGAAAGGTTCAGGAAGCTCTTTCTTGAGATTCCTTAAGGGGAATCTCAGGGTAACCCTAAGGTTTCTGTCTTACTTGTGTATTAAGTCCACTGTGTAATCTTGTATGCCATGAAGAAGACCATAAGCGTAAGATAGAAGTAGTGGTTTAGTTGGCCCTTTGAGAAAACCATTAATTCAAAATTAAGCCATTAATCAATTAATTAATTAATCAAACATCATTGATATAAAGCTTACTTCTGCCAAAGACAAAGAATATATATGTAAGACCTTGCAGGGAGTTTTTATTGATCAATTAAATTAAAATGGGCACAGTGGGGAACAAATCTACCAGCAAAAACTATGAATAAGCCCATTAATATTTCCTTATAAAGTACTCATATCTAATTGCATTAATTTTTCTTCCACTGCTGTGTATAATGATCATCATTAATACAATTTTAAACATCCGATAAAAACCGATAAAATTGTTAACTTTTGCAATAAGATTTTTCTTCTTTTATATGAAATACTGCATCTTTTCAGGCATTGTAAGATTATAAATTCTCAGATTTAGAAAATCGGAATGTAGTTGTTAATTTTGGTTCTGTGTCTCTGAGAAATGCATTCAGCAATCCATACAATATTCCTGCATTCTTGTTCCTTTAACTTTACATAGGCATAAAATATTCCAAAATGAAACTGGTTGTTGAATGCAAGCACATTCAGCTTTACCTGTGGAAAAGATGAAACAAGTGTTATGATAAAATATTAAAGAAGGCAAATACGATTTTTATATGGTAGCTTTATGATCAAGTTTTCTATGTAATTTTGCAACCATGACTACATTTAGGAGTCTCTTGAGTATAACTATAACTGAAATGTCATCTGTGCATTAATTTTGGTAATAGACTGCAGCAACATTACAGGTAAGTAAAGGACAGTGGTGAAACACCTTCAGTAGACTATTCAAAAGAAATTTGATTAAGCAGTTTACATGAGATGGCTTCTGGATAGGCTATCAGGGTTGACAGTTCTGTAACTAGTCTGCAGAATAATGTCCTGGGATTTATTTTATTTAAAAAGGTAAATCCTTCTATTTTGATTCAGCCAAATGTTGACACCCATAGAAATACTGTGTTCTTGAATACAAAGCTGAATGATGCAGCATAGCAGAATCAAAAGCCTAGTATCTCATTCTTGTTTTAAACATTATTCCAGGTGGGTAACTTTCATTTTGATATTCTAAGGTTAGAAGCTCTTACCTCATGTTCAAAAAATGCGTCTTCCAGTGTCTTTTCTCCAGTGCCACTCCCTACACCTTCAAACACAGCCTTGTATTCCTAAAAGCATAGACAACCACCCAATGGAAATAAGGTACTTTTGCATTCTGTGCAGCACGGATACCTTACATTATTAATTAATGTATGTTAAGTAATCTTTCTGTATAGAACTGATGTATAGATTACAGTTCTGCTTAAATCAAAAGCATATAGTCAGCAAAAGAAAGAAAAATCACATTTGTTCTTGCATTTCTTACCATCATTTCCTACAACTTAAAGTAATTTACTGAAGGCACTAAAAGAGACTTATTGTAGAATGACACATGACCTTTCACTCCTTTGGACAGAGAGCACTGAGCTTCTTGTACAAACAGTATCCATCAGAGCCAGAGCTGTAAATGGAGCCAAAACCGTGAACTCTGATCCTCACATGGCTGCTCATTTTATTTTCAGTAGTCAGCTGGATTTGCTTTATCTGTGTTAATATTGTATCTAAATGCAGTAGTCTGATATATTAACCATGGAATATTCTGCACAGGAATATTTGACTTCATTTCTTACGTGTTACATTTCTGTGTAATTTGGTTCTCTGTGTATTTGTTTTGGTTTTGGTATAAAGTAGCAGTGCAGTATAGGTCTAGTACGATGGTTCCCAAATTCATCTAAATATCCCACCATCACATGAATAGACTTGCTCTGTACCACATTGACATGGTGGCACATTTCTAACCTTCTGCTTATGCACAGGAACAGATATGCATCTCCAGCTTTGTTTCTTCTGTGGAAAAAACAGTAGACCAGACATAATTTTGTTTTGTGTA
>VYZV01033884.1:13607-30983 GCA_013401275.1 Pandion haliaetus
TATTAGAGATCTCATTCTAAATTAAGTTGGGGATATGGGGTTTTTTTCAGTAAGCTAAACTGTGGAAACTTAAAAAAAAAATGGACTTCAGAGCATTAGAAACATACCTTATTTTAAAAATTGTAAATCCTTATTTGCAAATACTCGTTAAATTTTAACTAGAAAATCAAACAGTGTTTTGCAAGCACAGCTTTTATTCTGTGATTTTTGTACTGAAAATAACATTTCTGCTACTTCCTGATTTCCCTACTTAGGTACGTGGGTGTTGACAACAAAAAATCTCCTCACACACCCTTCTGACGTTATGAAATAATCCTCTTATAAATAATAATAATAATACAGGAAAGGACCAAGAGTCAATAATATTGTTCTGGGGTAACTCCGAGTGCTGTTGAGAGGAAAGGGTGAATGGAAATTCTGGAAAAAAAAATAGTTTCTGAATGCATATATTTAAAATGATAATTTAATAAGATGGAGGGGGCTGTTTACTTGTCAAGATAAAGTTTTCAAGTGTTTCATGTAACAGTCAATTTTTAACGCATAGAATCAATGGCTATATTTCTTCTGCCAGATTTAGATGCCAGTAGCATCTGTATTTCCCCTGCAGCAGTAGACTGAAAGTTGTTCTAATGTCTAGATCTCAGGTTGTTCTTTTGTACAATGCAAAATTTGACTCGCCATTCTTACAGTATGAATTAAAAATGTAATGGTAAATAAAAATAATCTTACTCAATTCTGTCTTATTTAAACGTGTTTTTCTGTCTTGAGATCTAAATTGACTATGTTTTTATTTCTTTCCTTTATTACTTACTTTCATGTTGTGGGAACCTCAGAACCCTTGCTAATTGCATGGATTATGCAGGAAAACCTTCAAGTGAAGCATACACAGTATACGCATACTTTAGGCAGCTTGCGAAATTTCTTATGCTATGAATGAATTTTTGAACTGTTTTGAGCAGAAAGGTACTCCTTTCTGTTGAATAATAAGCCTGCAGTTGCAACACAGTTCTACAACCTTAGAAGTTAAGCACATACTTGTAGATCCTACTCCTGTGTACTGGAACACGCTGTAACAGGGACCCAGCTGCTCTTTGGCACTAACTTCAGAGTAAGAAAAATGAGTAAACAATAGAGAAATAATGAGAAGAAAATAAGTGTGCTTGAAAAGATTTCTAGCTAATGAGTAACAGAGCCAAATTTCACTTGCCTTATTAATATGAACAGGCATGTCAGCCCTAGTGAAACTGTTTGGGAAGGACAAGTGCTTGGTTTTTTTAATTTGTTAAAACCATACAGAATCTAGCTGTTAGATTTGTAATATTTTGTTGGAAAAAAAAGCATGCTCAGATGCAATTGCAACTAATGCTAGCAAGTTTGGGGCCTACTTCTGGTGCCTCCCAGTTTGAGAAAATGAGCAGGATCAATCACATCCGTACAGACCTTTCAATTCCTCAAATTATTGGCACATGAGGTTCCCCATAGTGAGTAAGACCATGAGGCAGTTACTTGGTGACTTAGGCCATTTGATTGCTGCAGGTAGAGGTGGAGTCACAGGATGACCATTAAGTGCTTTAATTTCCATATGGGAAACTGAAGTAGCATGTCTGCTACTTGAGAATTAGCATGGGGTCCTGATAACAGGCACAGCACTAGCTGCAGTGCAGTCCTGCAGTTTGTTGCCAGATTCAGGGTTAAACATGCAACATTTGTTGTCCGTGGTGGAAGAGAGATCGTCAGTACTTTTAATGTGGAAGGTTGGCACCGTGACTGGTGGTCAAGGAGTTGGGGAGCTAAATACCTCAGCCTCATTCTGATAGGGTCAGGTTGGTAGTCTTACATATAAGATTACAGAATAAATAGCAAGTATTCTTTTGACTAGTTAAACTTTGGCTTTTTGTGAATTCAGCTATTATCAATCTGTTCTATGTATGTCTTCAGATTATTAAACTGTTATAGAAAAGGAAATCTTCTACAGAAAAGTTTATCCTCCTATCTGGTTGACATTAGATAGGGATTTTAAAGAAGCTTATCATAGACCAAATTGTTACCACTGTTATAAAGAGAGTTTTACAACATGCTTAAACTAATGTTGGTAAGTAATCTACTCTCAGCATTAATTTCTAGCTAGAAATGAACTTTCTGAAAAATACAAATCAACTGTGGGAAATGTCTTTACCTCTGCCAGCCAATCTCTTAATTTTTATTTTTCAGAAAAGAGTGGTCAAAATACTTAGTTTCTAGTCAATTTTAACTTGATTAAGAATATTTTCTTTAGAACTTAAACTGAAACATTATGACCTGGTTAAATAAAATATGAAATTGCAATCCCTTTTAGGACATTGTTTCATAAGATGTAATTTAGGCTCATTCTTCCTTCAGGGGGGAGCTCCCAGGGTTATTATCTCTCTCCGATAGCGCAGACTCCAGTGGGATGTTATCAGAGCTCAGTGAATTTTGTTCCATTTCCAGGATGTAAGTTTTGCTCATCCAGAAAAACAGACTCCTGGAAGCAAATGGGTGATCTGACTGTCAAACTCAACAAAGAATTGTGATAAACCACGTGAAAAAAAAATGGAGCTGAATGCTGAGAACTCAATTTTAGGAATTTCTGCATCTTTTATTACAGTAACAGATACAAAAATATCATTCATCATGCTGCAGGTATGCTTTGGGGAGGAGGACATTAGGAATTTTGTATGTCATGGAAAAAATAATTAAAGTTTTCTGAGTTGAGACAAAAATAAAACATGGAATGTTGGGCTTTTCTGTATGACACTAGTTCCAAAGGTCACTCAACTCTAACTTCAACCATCAATTTTAATAGGAGATTAAACAAACTTAATAGTGCCATGAAGCTTAAAGATTATTGATTAGTAAATATACAGTAATGCCAGACCTTAGCTATCCCAAATTCAATTTTGAGCTAGGAGGTGTAAGAATAATCCACTTTTAAATTTTTCTACATAATACAGAAAAATGTTAAGGGGCAACAATTTGAGGTTAGTGAACATTTATTCTGTTCCACTCCCTGTTATAGAAAAATACTACCTGAGAATAACTCCTCCCTGGTGATGGACTAGCTGCTTCTCTAGTCAAGAGGTAAAAGTCATCCTAGAATAAAGTCTTCATTACATCTTAGAAAAACAGTTATTATTCATAGGAGAAGCAAACATTTGACAGATACCTTTGCAAATGGAGAGAGAAGGAACAGGAAAAACAAAGTAACCTAATTGTGAAAACACTGAGGAGTACTTTCATGTACAAAGACTGAATTTTTCTTACCTCAAGAATAGGTCTCATTATTTCTGCTGTAGTACCACCTTGTTTTTCACAAAACTTATAAAACGCCTCAAGGTAAGACTACATGAAAGAAGAAAAGAAATTTTTAAATGCTTCTTAAGATCTGGACTAGCACAGCACGTAGTCATGAACCTAATTTTTAAATACTTCCATTAACATTGATAATTCTACCTATGAATTTAAATTCATATATGCTTAATTACTTTGTTGGGTTGAAAGTTGAAATACTAAAATGCAAATGTCTTGTTATTACAATATGGGTTCAAATGTTTTCAAAAATTGTTATAGGACAAATGATTTCTTTTCGCTCTAAAGAAGGAACTTCTTGAGCTCCATTGAGCTTCCACTGCATAATAAGCAGATGGCTGAAGGAAACTGCGTTTGTACTGTGGAGGAGGGGATTTGGGAATATGCCATGGCTGTTGGGCCAGCACTATGAGGATACACAAACTAATCCCTACTGCTCTACCCTAAACACTGGATTAGGACAGAACAGTGGACAAAGCTTCTGTAATACTGGTCTGCAGAGCCCTCTGGTCTATTAAGGATCCTAGCCTTCGCACCCATTTCAAAATACCTGTGCAGGAAGGACCCTAAATATCTCAGAGATGCTGTTCCCCCTGCCTCTCCATCCTTCAAAATACTGTCTTAGGGAACATTTATGTTATCAAAATGCACTTGCTACAACTTCACACAATCTTGTTAAAAGAAGCTGTCACTAATTATGCAATTAAGTGAATTTTAAGTAGAGACATCTCAAGGGGGATTGTCTGCATGGGATTATGCATTAGGTTCTGTATAGTGCTATCTGATAGTAGATCTGAAATGTAATTGATCACATTGACAGCTGAAGCAGAGGAGAAAGGATATATTAATAATTTAGAAGTGTTTGCAGAATAATCCCGTGATACTTAGAAGAGTGAGAAGAAAAAAAGATTTAATAAGTGTAAATGTATGGTCATCCACACAGGATATGAGAATCAAATCTGTATTTTATGAAATGGGAAATCAGTGTCTAATTTAGTAGTACTGCGGAATAATTCAAATACTTGGGCATAACTGATGTTGCTTTGAATGAGAGGAAGACAAATGTAAGACAAACAGAAGAATTTTTTTCTTTCTCCCTAGAGCAATCAGATCACTTTAAGAACACTTCCTGCAGTCTGGGGCACCCACTGTGAAAGAAGGATAACAAAGCCTGTGGAGACAATGTGCCAGGAGGAACCATTAATGGAATGAAATATGTATAGCCTTTAAAGAGACCATCCTAAGAGTATTGACCTGTGTGCTAATATTTGTAAAGTACTTTGAAAATGCAAGGCACATGTTAGATGCATATCCTTACAGCAGTGTGCTGTAGCAATGCTAAAGATAATTTTAAAAGGAAGAAAATTATACAAAACCCTTAAGTAAAAAAAATGTTAGCTAGACTCAAAGCAATTAGACCTTTTCAAATCACATCTACTTTTATAAATAAAAATAAATGTTAGCCAAAAGCCTGTCTAGGCTCACTTAGGAGCTAACAGTTCTGTGGCATTTCGTGGATAACTGAGTTATTCATAAACAAATGGATCTGGATATTAGCCTGACATCTAAAGCATTTTCATTAATGAGATATTAAATTAGAATTTGGATGGAGACCTAAAATTTGAAAACTCTCCAAACAGTGGAGTAGAAATGAAAGGAGCTGGATTTGATTCCTGGACTTGTCATCAACCAAGTGACCTTAGACAGCTTGCTTTATCTCACCATGTTCTGTTTCCCCATCCATAAAACAGGGTTAATGATACTGACCTCCTTTTCTGAGACACTTTGAAAAACCCCAAGTATTACCATTATGTTGCAAGAACTTGCCTTGTACAGTTTGTTGCGCATTATTTCAATGTTCATTTCATCCAGGTCATTTTCAGACAAGCAGTCTTGAAAGAAAGCAGCTGAAAGCAGAGTTTATTATATGGCAGTATAAATCTACATGCTGATAATATGCATCTCTCGTCTATTGCCATTCACCAGTGTGTGAGCAAGGATCTGAGGTTTCTGTTGTACAAGAAAGAGTGATGTAACAGAGAGGAAGAGAAATCCTCTTGATTTTCCTCTTATCCTCCTATCTCTCCTTTTTAATGAGAATCTGCTGTGAGGGGAATCAATCAGTGTTGCAGCCAGAGTCCACATCTCCAGAGAGAATCAGATGGGAAATGCTAATGAAAGCCCTAATCTTCTCTGAAGTATATGATTTGGGCATTAGGGAGATTTTTCTGGTGAAGAACATGAAAGATAATTTTTGTCTTAAATCATGCAGGTATTCCACAATTGTTAAGGAGAATCCTCTTTCCTATTTTCCCTCTTCCTCTTTGGGTATGTCTGTAGTGGGGGCAAGGCAACAGGTTGCAACTAGTAAGGGGCACAAGCTTTGACCTTGACCTGTGTGCTTCCAGGTCCTCTGCAGAATGGGCTAAAGAGCATTCTTTTGAACAGGGATGCAGAGGATGAAGTTAATTTGTGCAGCTGGACTGCTTAAAAATACTGTATTCAAAACTGACAAAAGTATGCCAATCCTTCACTATTCCTAAACTATGCCAGTGGGGCAGACCACTGCTGCCTGATAGAGGGTGTTGTCTCAGACAGTGGCAATGGGAGATGGTATTTAGAGAAAGCCATGTTTTGTGGTCTTTTCCCTTCCTAGTCTCCCAGCATTCGGTTTTTGGATGAAAAATATTAGAGGACATAGCCTTAACAGTTCCCTTTAGTATGTCTTTGTAGCTCCATTGACCATGGATTTGTCCCATCATTTTTAAAACTCTGATACTACTCTCTGCTTTTATAAACTTGTTTAGAAAAAAAATTTCCAGTAATTTACTACCAGCTGTGTAAAAAAAGTGGTTTATTTTACCTGTTTTAAAAGTAGTTTTCTGCTGGGATTTGGTCTTCTAAAGGATTTGATAAGCAACAGTTCATAGCTCACCATGGACAAACCGCTGCCCTCAGGACTTTGTAAACTCTGCCCATATCTCTCTTCAGTCTTGTCCTCTCCACACTGGAGACCAGCCTTTTTAGTCTGTCTGCACACGGCAGCGCTACCCCTTTGTTCATTTTAGCTGTCCTGCTCTATACCTTCTCTGATTTCAATGTATGGGGGGTGTCAGTGCCCAGGTGCTGGCAGCAGAGGGCTGCAGGGCGGCCTCTGTGAGGGGAGGCCAGGGCTGCCCTGTGCCGGACACAGCCGGTTCCAGCCAGTTGACCCTCCGCAGGGCACGGCTGAGCCCCTCAGCCAAGCTGGTGGCTCCTCTGGAAAAATATGTTTAAGAAAGGGCAAAAAACACAGGATGTATAGAGGAGGAGGG
Organism: Pandion haliaetus; assembly: GCA_013401275.1. Classification (NCBI taxonomy): domain Eukaryota; kingdom Metazoa; phylum Chordata; class Aves; order Accipitriformes; family Pandionidae; genus Pandion; species Pandion haliaetus. The sequence goes on from VYZV01033884.1 coordinate 20,249, forward strand.
AAAAAATTTTTTGAGAAACAGCAGAGGGAACACCAAAGTCAGAGAAGGAGGAGGAGGAGTCACTCCATGGTGCTGGAGCAGGTAGTCGCTGGGGAGGACCTGCGCTGGAGCAGAGGATAAGTGTGAGGAGGAATGAGCGGCGGAGAGAAACCGCCACGTACTGACTGTAGACTCTCCCTGCTCCTTGTGCCGCTCATTGCCTCTCGGAAGAGACTGAGTAACCTGTGGTGATAACAAGGTGGCAAAGAAGAGGAGTCTAGAGAGAAGGACTGGCAAAGGGGGGAGGACAGGTGTTTTCCCTAAGCGTGTAAATGTTTCTTTCTTTTCTGTTTCCTAATGCCTGGATCAATAATTAATTATATACGTATTAATCAACAATAAATCAAGTTAATTTTCCCTATGTTGAGTCTGTTTTGCCTGCAACGGTACTTTGTAGGTGATCTCAGCCCATAAGCTGCTTTTCCGCCGTTTTCTCCCCACATTGTGCAGGGGGCAAGGGGTGAGTGAGTGGCTGGGTGGGAGTTTGGTTTCTGTCTGGGGCCAACCCACCATGCCTTCTTGACAAGCAGAACCCAAAACTAATCACAATACTCAAGATCAGGGCACACAGTGGTTTCATATATGTTCAAGTACATCCAGTTCCATCATATTCTCAGTAGCCTTTCCAGCACTGCCCCACAGCTTGTTAGTTTTTGTTCATGTCAGCTGCTGCAGTGCACTGAGGAGAGTTTCATCCCTTTGTTCATGTCAGCTGCTGCAGTGCACTGAGGAGAGTTTCATCCCAATTTCAGAATGCAACACTCCCAACCCTCACTCTGTTTTGGTTTTAGATTTAGTTCTTTAAAATAGGGATTTTCTTTGTGTTTGAATCATGCCCAAATCCCAAGAGGGAATCTCAGTTCTACCACAACACTTAATACTTATTAGTAACTGTCTGCTTCTTGATTCTTAGTGAGGGATAGGCAAGATTTCATCTTACATTTTTTAATTACAGATGCAGGTGTTGAAATAAAAATCTAGATGCTCTAAATCTGTGGCTACTTTGGATTTAAAAGAGACCTATTACGCTTCTTGAGTAGCATGTTTTCTTTATGTCTGCTACCCAAGGTTGATGTAGAAGCTGTTAATAAATGTTACTAGGAAATGTCCTGAACACCACATCAGAAGTACTTGATCCACATTTCACGTTTTGTGTTACCAAAACACAGCATATCCAGTGGAAAACATGCTACTCCATCTGAGATATGCTTAAGATTACAGGATGAGTAGTTTCAAGAAGCTAATAACAAATAATTTAGTGTTCCTACCTAATGGTGTGTCAACCAAAATTGCGTTGAACAGCTCAGTGGGGTTTGAGGCAATGCTGACTGCTTCCATTTGCTCAAAGCTCCCCAGTGGATGGCACTTGGGAACAAGTTCAGCTATGGGCCGCTGATGTAATGTGCCAGTTATTAAAAGAATTATGTTGTCAATCATATAGCTGTACCTGTATTTGAAAGAAAAAGTAAAAGAAATTTAACTCTATCATGAATTTTACTTTGAAAAACTACAAAACCAAGATTTTTGAAAATTAGTAATAAAAGTCAGAAACGACCACAGTACTTGCAGATTTGTATGTTCACTCTGTATCAATGTCTTATAAAAAACAAACAGAAGTTTTTATGTAGCAATTAGATAACACAGCACTAGTTCTAAAGCACGTGACTGACTTGGAAAAGAGACGCTTTTAAAGGGGAAAATAAAACATGAATATAATAAGCAAAACAGCTGTGAAATGTAGATTTGCTATAACAAGTGACAATGAATGGTACCAAAAAGTAAATCACCTGAGCTAGCAGTTTCTTTAGTTTGAGATTTTGTTACTTCATATAGATCATCTGGACAGAGAAGTGAGTGGGAACGTCAGCACTAAAACTGCAGAGTTCATGCAGATGGACCAGTCTTAGGGCTTTCTTCTCACTCAGCTTTAAAGATCCTTTCATGAGGAAACTAAGAACAGGTTCTCACAGATTTCTTCTTTATTGCTAAAAGTTTTCAGTCAGAGGTTTTTATCAGCTTCTTACTAGTTTTACTGTCAGAGAGGCTGATAAAAGTTTTGTCAGTGACTTGGAAATGGAAAGCTATTCCCTTGGGATGCTTGTAACAAGGATGCCAGTCTTCAGCTTGCGTTGTTGATTCAGAACAGAGCTAGAGACGTATATGATTAATATGATCTCACACAAAATCTGCGAGGGGGCTTGAGGATCTGGTTCAATTTTTTAATAATTGTCTTAAATATCTTAAACTAGTATCTCCATTATTAAAAAAAAAACAGTGTGCAAAGTTTGTGCATACATGTGTACACAGGTATGTCAATCAGTGTGAGAAAACAGCTGCCATAATTTTCATATTTTCACTTTCATTTCCCTGAAGCAAAATGTAAAACATTGTAAGCCTATAGGTCACAGCTGTCCTAGGGCAGTCTTTAAGATCCTGTTGATGTATTAGCCTAAAACTGGTCAACTATACTTGACCCTCCCCAAAAAAAGATACTTTATTTTTTTGTTATGATAAAAATACTCCTTGAAATAAGCTGAACAGACTAATGTTCTTGTTATAATATATTAAAGAGATAATATCAAGGGGAGTAAACAGGTAGAATATCCTGCTGACGTTTCACTAATCCATGTTGTTATTCTGTTATAAATTAGATTCCTGTCCTTAAAGTTAAGCCATTCATTTACAAGTTTTATCTGTTTATGATTGTATTAAGATCAGAATTTTCTCTTCATCTGGCATCAAACAGCACTTGTACTTTTAAAAAAAGCTACTTAGGTCTAAGTAACTTGCAATATGCAACATAAAGTCCTTCTGGTTTTAATGTTCAAATGGCATAAAAAGTATGGTAGGTGTGTGATGTGTTGTCTTTCCCCCCCTTTAAAAAGAGTCTAGAACTTGCCACATGCCTAGGAATTACATCACTGCCCTGTACATCATGAAATTGCTAATCTTGTATGAGTCTCCCCCACAAACTTAAGTTTTGCAAGTTCTCTGACTTAAATGATGTTTGAAAATGGTAGCTATTTTTCTCATTGTCTACCACACCTCCTGCCACTGTACACAGAAAAAATCTGCTTGTGTTCTTTAAAATAAGCAGTTGCAAAGACAACAGCTCCTCATATATATATATTCAGAACTTACATTAGTAAATAAAGTATGTAAATGTTGCAGTATCAAAGTAATTTTTCTATTTTTGAAACCTAAAATTCCAATACGATGCGTTTACAGTATTTTAACTTGTAACTGTGCTTTTATTTGAGTCTGCGTGATAAGCTATGTGGTAGTATTACTTACGTGATAAAATTCAGAAAAGTGGCAAGAGGTTCAAAGGCATGGTTTCTAAAGTAATGAAATTCTGTGAGTAGTTTTGCTTTCAGTTTATCATCGATGGTGGAAATAGTGAGAGGGCCAGTTTCATTAGCCAAGAAGTTGCCATAGTCTGTAGTCTGTAGATGTAACTTCAGATCTGGAATTAGATTCATGGAAGATCATGAGAATAAACTGTCATTATATTGCCTACAAACCAAATAAAAAACATTTAAAATATTAATTTCTAATATTGTATTTTAATATTAAGTGTCTGATCATACTCTATTGAAAAGTTTTTGGCATAGATTTAATATAGAGTAAATTCATAATTAATGCAAATTTGTACTGCCTTCTATGAGTAAGACTTACTGCATGCCACAGGAAAGTGCAAATAATTATGCCTATGTCAGACGTTTCACCAGCACCTTTCACTTCCAGCCACACCAGGCACAGTGTTAATTACTGCTGTCCCTAGCCCCTTCCCAACCAGGTTTCGATTTCACTGATTTGCACCATTATAATATGTCAGTTTTGTCTCCTGCACTCTTATGGACTGTTATGCATCAGTAGGAATCATCCTTTAACTTTGTTAAGATCTTAAATTTTCGTATGATGCATTTAAATCTCGGGTATGACTATAATCTTATGTTATCAGGCTGCCTGAAGAAGAGGAGAGAACACATCTTGCCTGGCACAGATTCTGGGCTCCAAATGGCTTTTGCAGTGGAGCACTTGAAAGGGCAGAGCTAGACTCTTAGCATTTCTGGTTTTGCTTTGTCTGATTTATGGCTGCGACTACCAGACCTTAAGAAGCTGTTCCAGAAACCTGGGTTATCGTGACATATTCTGGCTGAGCTCCCGACCCTGGCAACTGAGGAAAATGAGTTGATTAGACAACAAAGTTGAAAGAAGCTTTCGTAATATCAAAGAATTCACAAAATTCTCTCACAAAATTCTCTCACAAAATTCCTCTGCTACCCATTTCCCACCATGAGGGAAAAGTAAGAATTTCAATCAGTTCTTAGTGTTCCAAGCGGTTTAACATTTCCTTCTCAAAAAGCCCCTGCTATATTGCATAATTATGTTAAAATGCTATATTAAAACTACTGTAAGTTATAGATTGGGATAATGTTATATGGTTTGGGCATTCATAAGGATTAGATTTCCAGATAAAATCTGAAGTGATATTTAGGGAAAAGGACCTCAAGACTCCCACTGACTGAAATAAGGGTGTACCTGTAAGGGAAGTTAATATGCAGTTAGCAAGGTGTGCATTTATCAGTATAGTAGCTACACTTTCCTATTTCCCCATGTGTATACTTTCTTAGTATGCAGTAAGGTTGCCTACACTGAGACTTAAAAGAACTAGCACATTGCATATTCAAACTCCTATGCCTAGCACTCTAGCTTACCGAGATAGATAACTCTCGGAGTTTTCTATGCAGGTTGGCTGCCACTCAGGCTCATTTTAGCAATTACAGAAATATAGAATAGTTTGGGTTGGAAGGCACCTTTTAAAGTCATCTAGTCCAACCCCTCTGCAATGAGCAGGGAAATCTTCAGCTACATCAGGTTGCTCGGAGTCCCACCCAACCTGACCTTGAATGTTTCCAACCTCTCTAGGCAACCTGTTCCAGTGTTTCACCACCTTCATTATAAAAAATTTCTTCCTTATATCTAATCTGAATCCACCCTCTTTTAGTTTAAAACCATTACCCTTTGTCCTATCACAGCAGGCCCTACTAAAAAGTCTGTCCCCATCTTTCTTATGAGCCCCCTTTAAGTATTCAAAGGCCACAATAAGGTCTCCCCAGAGCCTTCTCTTCTCCAGGCTAAACAACCCCAAGTCTCTCTGCCTTTCTTCATAGGAGAAGTGTTCCATCCCTGTGATCATTTTTGTGGCCCTCCTCTGGATCCACTCCAACAGGTCCATGTCTTTCCTGTACTGAGGACTCCAGAGCTGGACGCAGTACTCCAGCTGGGGTCTCACCAGAGCAGAGCAGAGGGGCAGAATCACCTCCCTTGACATGCTGGTCACGCTTCTTTTGATGCAGCCCAGGATAGGGTTGGCCTTCTGGGCTGTGAGTGCACATTGTTGGCTCATCTCCAGCTTTTCATCCACCAGTACCCCCAAGCCCTTCTCCACAGGGCTGCTCTCAATCCCCTCATCCCCCATCCTGTACTGATACTGGGGGTTGCCCTGATCCAGGTGCAGGACCTTGCACTTGGCCTTGTTGAACCTTATGAAGTTCACATGGGCCCACTTCTTGAGTTTGTCCAGGTCCCTCTGAATGGCATCCTGTCCCTCAGGTGTGCCAACTGCACCACTCATCTTGGTGGTGCCTGCAAACTTGCTGAGGGTGCACTTGATCCCACCTTCTATGTCGTTGAGGAAGATGTTAAACAGTACTGGTCCCAGTACAGACCCCTGAGGGACACCACTTGTCACTGATCTCCATCTGGACATTGACCACTACTCTCTGGATGCGACCATCCAGCCAATTCCTTGTCCATGGAATGGTCCATCTATGAAATCCATACCAAATCACATCAACACACTATTGGATAGGATAGCCTTACTCAGCTAGCTCTCTGGAACTGTTAGCATTTCTCCAGATCTTCCTGCAATAGACTGAACTTATGCTACCAGTCTAAGCTAATTGTTTCTTAAAATTATATAGGTGATCACAAAACTGTTGACAAAAGAAGGCAGAGGTAATTGGTCTTTCAATGGTCAGAGCCAAATACTAGGAAATAGTCATAGTTTCAGTACAGGTTTCCATGTAGGAAGAAGAAAGAGGATCCAAATATGAAAAAAGAAAACCACTTCAGTCAAGAAAGAGAGAAAGATAAGCAAGATTGAGATAAATAAAAATGCAGAATTATGCCCAGAAATTAGTCTAAATATGTAAGATCAGCTTTTTAAAAAATCACTAGTATTTCCGTATCACATCTACATTTCCTGTGAAAAACTGATCATTTTTACTTTCTCTTTTTATTGCAAAGAAGGTAGAAATACTTGGCATATGGTGGGATTAGATAATGCTACCTCATTACATGCAGAGAGCTGAATTCCAGCTTTCCTCAATTCCTTTGCAGATGAACCACCGATATCTACCTTGTACTCTGTAAATGCATTTCAAACACAGTGGTTTTCAGGGGTTTAGTACCTAAAGCAGAGTACTGAGCGTTCTGAAGTGTGATTAACATCATCATGAGATGAACAGAAACGAAAACTGCTGACTGAGGGTAGTTTGACAAGACTCTGTTATCTTCCTCAGGTTTCTGATTGACTGAGTGGTTTCAGAAACCATGCCCTAATGTAAAGCATGAAAAATATTAGCTATAACACATTAAATAACCCCACCTGGCTCTCAGAAGCTAAGGAGGAAATACTATGCTCAGGAATATTTGATTTATGAACCTGTCAGTTCCACAGCCTGCTTTATAGAAGTATTTCTTCTAAATGATTTAGTAAATGCCAGCATGCATACTGTATGTAAGAAACAATAGTCAACCCTATCTCATGGCCTTGGTCAAAACAATTGAGAAAGTAGCCATCCACAAGCTCCAATGCCATATAATATTAGTCAGGAATGTCATAATAGGAGTTCACACCATGACAAAGTTCAGTGCAGCTCAGAGACTGCTGTGCTGGTCTTAAATTATAGTCTTCTCTTTGCTGTTAGCATAAGTAAGACCTAGGCACTAACAATTAACTTGTACTAGTAACACGACCTGATGATCTGGCAGGAGTAGATGGCTGAGCATTACGGGGGCCTCACATTCCTGCTCACCAAAACTTTTAGTGATGGGAGCTGCTCCTTTTTTCCAGGGCTTTTGGAGACCTACACAAGACCCTGAGCTTTTCAGCATGTCCACAAGATCCCTAGGAAAGAAAATTCCTGTATTTCAGCTGTCAGTATTACTGCCATCCATCTACATAATGTATTTCCTCATATAATTATATGCAGAAAAAGCATTGTGTAGGAAATGTATGACTTTAAATAATGTGATTTTAAATCACAATTTTACTCACAATTGAACAGCAACCAAACACAATTAACAGTAAGTCTAAACGGAATTAATGCGTAGAGGGAGAGTAATTTAAGATGAATGCAGTTAAGACAGGAATGATGCTGATCAGAAAGAAAGAATATTGCGAGAACTTGAACAAAGCGTTAACCTGGTCTTTCAGCATCAAGCACACGGTGCCTTGTCTGACTCTGCTGGTTTCAGCTGGGATAGAGTTAATTGTCTTCCTAGTAGCTGGTATAGTGCTATGTTTTTGAGCTAGGTGTGAGAAGAATGTTGCTAACACACTGATGTTTTCAGTTGTTACTAAGTAATGTTTAGTCTAAAGTCAAGATTTTTCAGCCTTTGATGCCCAGCCAGCAAGAAGGCTGCAGGGGCACAAGAAGCTGGGAGGGAACACAATCAGGGCAGCTGACCCAAAGTGGCCAACAGAGTATTCCATACCATATGACGTTTTAGGAACTGGGGGGGCCATCGCCGCTCTGGGACTTCAGGTGCATTGGTCAGCAGGTGGTGAGCAATTGCTTTGTGCATTACTTGCATATTCCAGTCCTTTTATTATTACTTTTGTCATTTCATTAGTGTTATCATTATCATTATTAGTTTCTTCTTTTCTGTTCTATTAAACCATTCTTATCTCAACCCACGAGTTTTAGTTCTTTTCCCAATTTTCTCCCCCACCCCACTGGGTGTGTGGGGGGAAGTGAGTGAGCGGCTGCGTGGTGCTTAGTTGCTGGCTGGGATTAAACCACGACACTGACTCACTTTGATAGCCAACTACCCCCTGTTCTCAGTTACACTGTTATTTCAGCCACTGTGTGCTGGTGCGTCCTGGCTCTGGCAAGTTAACTGAACTTATTTCAGTGATGTTAGTGGGAGCAGAGCTGGGATGCTTGTCCTGTGACCTAGTCTCCTTTCTAGAGGGCAGTAGTCTTTCCATCACACAAGGAAGCAAGGAAGGGATAAAGCACTGAATTTATCCCCCTACCCCCCATATTCTTCTTCAAAGACTGTCAGCAGGGTTCCTCTGCGGATCCCATTCCCCTGAAACAGATGACAACGTAGGGCCAAACTAGTAGCATGCCGTATTGCAGAGGTTTCAGCCAGTGTTGCAGCCCACAAGGTAGCTCCATGGAATTTATTATAATTCAAACAAGCCCAAAAGGATGTCTAGGCTAAGCTGAAGGCCTCTTCTCTCTGTGTGGCCCTAAACTGAGAGGAAACAGTGATATCAAGTCAGTTAGCATCCTCCTTTTTTTCTTTCCCTCTCAGTGTAATACTTTGTGATTACCAAGCAGATGTAAAGCACTAACCTACAGGTTTTCTTGTGGTTCTTCTGTACTGACATTATGGTTTCCCCTCTAGAGATATCAAAACCACTTTGAAATTAAAAGATCTTTTTGATTCTATTTATAGGTTACTTGGGGTGGTTTTGTTTTTGTTTCTGCTTGTTTGTTTTAGCGTATTTATAATATTTGTAACTTAGGCCAGTTTTTGTGGTGTGGTGCTATGCCACAGAATGCAGAATGGAGTAAATTTATTACCTTTTAATGTGAAGACATGAACAGAAGGCACTATTGGACAAGCACAATAGTACTACAGTACGGATCCACATGCTGGATCTTTTAATTGGAAACAAAATAAAATGTGTGCATAAAGCTTATTTTTTTACTTCAGAGGTAAGAGTCTGTGGTTTTGGTGCACTGTACACTTGTGCAAGTTCAGTATTACAGCATCCTGTATGTGCAGAGAGATAAGTGTATTTAGCCTCATGTGCAAATCCAATACTTCTCATATTTTCATTATAAATAATACATTTGGTAGATAACTGGTGGGAATCTGTTAGCTGTCTAAAAGAAGCAGGAAAAGTTACAATGGAGAAAGAGATGTAGCTGAACAGAGAAAAAAGGGAAGTGCTGGTGGGTGGTAGATATGTGCTTGTAGGCAGGTTGATGAAAGTTGCTGCTTCTGTTGCTGAAATAATTTGCATTCTAAAACTGAATGAACATTAGAAAGAAGGTTCAAAGATAAAAAAATCATCATTCTTTCTACTATAAATCTTACTTAGAAAAGGATTTTATTGTGATCTGTCCATCTGTTGCATGCTCTTAATAATGTTGAAGGTGTTAATGTTGAATAATGTCAGCAATGTTTGAAAACTACCTCCTGGTTGTAAAAACTTTCTTGTAGCGCGACTTAAAATTTAGATAGTTTTTCTTAGTTTAACATGAACAAGTCTTTTTCTGAGAAGGATGAGGGAAATCCTTTTTTTCTTGTATGTTTTAAAAAATATTTAAACCTGTATATTTTAATCTTATTCTGAAGTAACCAGGATTTTATGGGGTTTTCTTTCTTCATGGAGCCTTTGATGACACCATTTATTGAGCTCCTCTGCAGAGACAAATGGAGTAAGAGCAAGGTTTAATAATTCCATCATTCTGTCCTTTGTGTCTTTTATAGATGTTTAAAGCTCTATTAGCTTTTTCTGAACTCTGTATATTCATGGAGCAGGACTTTTGACTTAAACAATTGAATACAATATCAAGAGCGTCTGTAGAGTCCTTAAGTTGCATAGATCACAAATGCTAGTACAAATAGGCTACAGAAACTGTTGATTTTGTCCAGCTGATGTAAGGAATAGATTTCAGTTCTCAGAGTAAGTGTATATATGTGTTCTGTGTGTCTAAACTGCCACTGTATCAAATAGAGAGCTGATAGAGCTCTCCAGCTTATCAGCTGAAGTAGGTACACGCACTTAGTCAGTTGAATAGTCTCTGGATCCCATTGACTGTACTGACAATCTCTTATTTAACTATGAGAGGAACTTTATCCTGCTGACAGGTAAATACCTACATGTATCTATTTAAATGTAGTTGTTTTAAACTGCAAGATGAATGGCAAGCAACCTTCCCAGGCTTATGTTGTTATTATATTAATGGTTTAGACAGCCTCAAAACTCTGTTGTATATGGGAATCATCAGGTTCTGCACTTCTCATTTCCCCAAATCTATTACTGCACACACAAAGCAACAAATGCTTAAAAAAGAGTAAGCTTATTATTTCTCCATGTTAATTTTTCAAATTAATCTAATATACTCCATGTTACAGAAATTATTTCAGTATACAGTCATAGCTTTTATTTTGGAGTTAGGGAAAGGAACTTTATGTTCCTTTAGAAAGGTGATATTTTTTTCTGTTGCCTTTTTTCCTGCCAAGTGTCTAGAGGTATGTCATATGACTCTTTGTACAAGTCTGTCTTCATCAGGCTGTGACCAGTCTTGGCCACAGAAAGCTATTTTGGAAACTAGTGTGTGTTCTCTTTTTTACTGTGGCAAAGTCACCTTGAAAAATG
>VYZV01033885.1:6817-23723 GCA_013401275.1 Pandion haliaetus
TCTCCCAGCTTTACTCCCCCCACCCCCGGCTCAGGATGCTCAAGGAGCTGCTCACCGAGACCATCTTCCCCTCGGAGGGCATGAAAGCTGGCCTGTTGCTCAGCCGGAGCTTCGTCTGCAGGGTGTTGAAGTTGATCTCCAGCTGGCATTTCTCCTGCACTTTGGGGGGCTTGTGGACGCGCCGGTAGTCGCGGAAGTCTTCCAGCTTCTGCTGCATCTCCTGTATGGTCTTCTGCGGGCTGCGGTCCTCCAGCCAAGGGATGGTACGCTTGATCCACTCCAGCAGCTGTGGGGGGGAACGGGCTTTGATGGGCGGCAGGCGGAGAACGGCAGAGGGAGGCCGGTTTTAGGGGGCACGGGTCCCCCCAACCTCGCCGGTGACGGGGCGGCCGGGTGGCTTACGTCAGAAGCGAGCTTCTCGTAGTCTTCCATCAGGTGCTCGTTCTCCTGGTTGACGGCCAGCACTTTGCAGATGCGGTTTGCCGCGGTCTCGGCCTGGAGGGGAAGAGCAGCACGAGGAGGGACTCAGAGCTGCGGAAGGCTGCGGTGCCCCAACCCGCACGTCCCCATCCCAACAGGACCCGTTCTGCCGGAGCCGCGCTCCGATCGGCCCGGGGGATTTGGGAGCTGCAGAGCATCCCCCTCCGGCAGCCCAGCTGGGTGCAGAGGATCTCCGAGCACCGTGCAGGGGAGACGCAGCCTGGCTTCGAGGCTGCAGAAAGCCGAGCTCGCCAAGACCCTCACGGGTGACTTCCAGCGCCGCTCCAGCATCGCCACCTCCACGCGAGCATCGCGGGCCAAACCTTACCAACGGCTTCACGGACAAAGCAAACTCGAGTTTCGAGTGCCGCAGCCCTGAAGCCCCGAAGCCCGCGGCCACGCCGAGCGTGCCACTGTCACGAGGCCCGCGCTGCCCCCGGTGTTCCTCCTTCCCTGCTTTCTATCCAGAGGCGCGCTGCCCTGCCCGGGGTCCGGCGCTGCTTTCCAAGGAGCGGGAGAAAGCCCATCACACCCAGGCTGCTCCTCTTTTTTTTTGGTTTTCTTTTTTCGGTTTTTTTGTTTGTTTGTTACCCATCTCTAAGCACCAGCCTTCGGTCTTCTGCTCTTCCATGAAGGCAGATCCTCTCTACACTGGGTGGGAGGGTGAGGAGGAGGCAGAAAAGATAAGCCTGGGGGATCGAGTACCTTGGTAGGCAGCACAGAAAGAGTCCAAGAAGAGGAGTTGAAAGCCAGACATCAACAGAAATAGTGGAGAGGGTCTACAGAAGGATGGGGAAGAGGAAAAACGAGTCGCCACAGGGGAAAAGTAAAAAAAAAATAAATAAAAAGAGAAAAGCTAGGCATCAGAGGTCTGAAACCCAAGGAAAAGGCAGGAGGGAGACAGAACGCGGCGCCGGGCTGCTCCTCCTGCTGCCCCGGGCGCGGCTTAACCACGTTAGCCACGCTCCCCGCTGAAGCCAGGCGCTGCCGCCTCCCAGCACGGCACAGAAGAAAACAGCACGTGTTCCCACAGCTAATCGAGGCCAGCTGATGAGGAGGGCACGCCGGCCGGGAGCAGACCAGCAAGAATAAAAACTAGGGGCCAGGTTGGGATTTGCAGCCCTCCAGATGCAGGCTGCTGCTGCGGGGGGGGGGTCACACGGCCAGTGGATCAATCCCAACCTTCATTTACCATCCCGCAGCCGGCAGGACCTCCGTCGGCAGAGCAGCCGTCGGCAGCGGGGCCGTGCAGTGACGGGGTCTCTGCCTTTTGGGTTTGCCCCCTTTGGGGGCAGCAGCGGCAGCCCGTGCCACGGGGCAGCCGTCCTCGAGAGCTTGGCACCGGCCACGCTCGGGGGGTTCCGACCACAATTCGGCTGTGCGGATCAAGACCTGGATCGCTCCCGCACAAGCTGAGGCTCAGCCCCAGCTCTTCGCATGCCGACGGCTTTCTCAGTCTGCCAGCCGTCCGAAGGGCTCGCTCGCTTCCCGAATCCCTCCGATTAGCACGGAACGGTAATTGCTGATCCGCCCGAAGCAGCAATGCCTCTTAAAACGCACCCGCTGCGCCGCGAGCCACCCCCGCTTTGGGTCTACCGTGAGGTGTTTAGGAAGGAAGGAAAGGAAAGGGCAGCTGAGCGATGGTGCTGAGCGCGGAGGTGGGGCGGGAGCCCTCCCCAGGCACCCCGCGGTGACAGGCAGCACCCTGACACCATGACGGATTTCATGCCTGGCTCTGAGCGCTGGTCTAACGAGTCTCCCTAACGAAGGCCTCAGGCTGGGCCGGAGGGAACCTCAGCCCCCTCTCCCCAAGGCCTCGGGTAAAGCTGATTTAAGACGTTGCCTCGAGCTCTCGCAAGCCCGGATTGCGCTGAAGAGATGCATCAGAAACCCGGGTCGCAGTGCAAACCAGGACTCGGGCTCTTCTCGGTTTACCCGGGTTACCTCCTGCCCCGTACGGTGACAAAAGCCCAGCTACGCTAAGCCTGGAAAGACTTCTCCAGCGCAGGAGCCGGCCCAGCTCTCCTCCCAGGCAGGAGCTTATGCCTTGCCCTTTTCCCGAGTGAAGCGGAGCTAAAGCCGGCCCCGTTTTTATGTTTCCAGAAGCCGTGCAGCAGCGCAACAACCCTCGGGAGACCGAAGGTCCAGTGTTAGTAGCGGCTCGACCCAAGCGCGCAGCTCCACCTGGCAAAGCTCACCTTCTGAGCACCCGAGAAAGCGTGGTAGAAGCAGGAAACGTATGTCATGATGGCCTTCTCATCGGGCCTGAGAGTGCCTACAATATCTGCGCAGAGAGAAAGGGAGGAGAGAGGGTGAAGAAGCGGCACGGCAATCCTCAACCCCCCTCGGGCATGCAGCGGAGGGGAACAAGCGCTTGCTGGGACCTGGGATCCAAACCAGAGCTGGCTGACGGGGTTATTTTTGCCGCTGTGCTTCCCCTGCTTAATAGCTCAGCCCCTTGCAAAGTGCTGAGGCTTCGTTTTGAGATATATCTGAGCTCCCAAGACTCATCAGGCAGCTTCAGGAAGCTCCTTTCCGCCCCAGGTTAGTGCCAGGCTGGTGCTCTGCCAGCCCCTTGGCCCAGCTGCGCTGGCATCGCATTACGGACAGATTTGGGGAAGCCGAGCAGCTTTTTAAACCCATGTGAACAAGCTGAGGTCTGGTTCCCAAGTCAACAAGGGACAAAACGGCCATCTGAAAGAGAAGTCGCATGAGTGTAGGATGCTGCAGTCGGAAATGTTACAGCAAGATGGACACAGCTGCCTCCGGTACCTTCTGAGCCCCAGAAAAGGCATGGTAGAAGCTCGACACATAGGTCATGATGGCTTTCTCGTCGGGGCGAGCTGTGTTGACAATGTCTGCAAGTGAACAACAAGGGTTAGACTGAGAGAGGGACGTTCGCCACCTCTGGCACGAGCCAGGCTCGCTCTCCACGCTGTGCCGAGGAGCCCGCTCCTCTTTAGGCTGGAATCCCACAAACAAGCAGCGCTCCAAAGCCAGATAAATATACCTGTACGGGCAGAAGAGCGTGTTAATTATGGTCCCCTGATGTTAAAGCACCCCCCTCCCCTGCTCCGAGCGAGGCTGGCCGCCGGCACGCTTCCTTGGTGCCCGAAGGAGTGGATCTTCCATCAAGGACCTGGATGTTTATGGCACGTGGACAACGTCACCCTTCGGCAGCGTGTTACAGCTCGAAGCACCCGGAGAGCTTACCCTCTGCATCCAGCATCTTGGGGATGTCCAGGTACTTCTCCGCCACTTCGAAGGCGTTGTTCAGATTCGTCACGGGGTCGTCCTAGAGAGAGAGGAGACGAGCTCATGGGGAGGGCTGGCGGCCGAGGGCTGCAGGGAGCCCAGACGCCTTGCTGAGGCCGTCAAGCAGACGGGTGGACGGACTGCTGTGCTTCTCCGCCAGCTCAAAGCTCGGTTTTCAGTTGAGAAAAGCAGCAGAGAAGAGACTTCGCTACCACCGAGTTTTACCTTTCTGAGTTTGTCGTATTCGATGAGCTCCGGCCTGTGTCTGTGGATCAAGGCATTGAAGGCAAGACCGTCCTTCCAGCTGCAAGAAAGGAGGGGAGAGTGAGATCCCTGCGCCTGCACGGGTCTTAAATTCACACACACACGGGTCCCCCGACATCCCTCTCGTCCACCTCTCCTCGGTTCACTAATTTACGGTAGAAGGGCTAAGACAAATCCTCCGATGCTGGAAGACCTCCATGGGGAAGGCAGCCCGGGAAATAATAAAAGGGGAAAATATTTAGGGGTCGGACTAGATAACCTTCAAAGGTCCCTTCCAACCCAAACTATTCCACGATTCTATGATTTCAGGTGTAACCGCAGCAGGAGAAAAATAAAAAATGGCACGAGACGCGTTTTCTCCTTCCAGCCGTGCTGTGCTGAAAGCTTCGCCACTGGATATTTCAGAGGAGCCTCGAAGCCCAGGGCAGCAGAACTAACGCCTCCTGCAGCACGTGAAGGAGCAGATCTTGGAGCCGAGGCGGCCGTCAAGGAGGGTTACCTGATGTGGAAGTTCTGCACGTTGACATTCTTGTAGGGAGCCGTCTTCCTCTGACACCACAGCAGCAAGCCCTCCTTCGCCGAGGTCTCTGCGAAGGGACACGGCAGCTCACGAACCCGCCAGAGCAGCCTTGCCAGCGGATTCGGAGAGTGGATTCGGCGTGCGATGCTGCCTGTGGTGCACGTATCCCTGCCCCTTACCTTCCACTGAGATGTCCTGAATGGCAAATCTGAGGATAATGGTCCAGATCATGCCCAGCGTCATCTTCGCGTTGCCATCGACGATCTCTGAAAGCCAAAGGTTAAAAACAGACATTCAGCTTCCCTGCGGCCGGAGGCAGCCAACGTCCCTTCCCGTCTACAGAGTTACTCCAAGAGATGCAGGAGCAGGGAGCCAGCGGGGAAGGTCTGCGGCTCTCCGGCACCTCATCGGGAAGCCCAACGCTAGGACTGCCCCTCCAGCGCATCCAGAGAGACACCGATTGCTTCGCAGCTCGCAAGGACAGGCCAGGAGCTCGTCAGATCTTCAGGAGAATGGGATGCCAGCGAATGCCACCGGCATGCAGGCACGTGCTTCTTCCCCTCCCCGCTTTGCCTTCGGGTACGGAGAAACAGGCAGGAGCTGCCGGAGCAGCACCCGGGAGCCCAGATTTGGGCTCACCACCCAACCCACCCCGTGCTTTGATTTTGCTGCGCGCGTCCGTCTGCTACGTCGGAAGCAACGAGACGACCCCGTAACGCGCAGCTCGCTCTTCACCCATGACGCGTCGGATCCTCGCCCTGCGTCTTTCGTGACCAAGTAAGTCCAGAACCGGAGCAAGCGTCCTCCAAAACAAACATTTCCAGACCCAGTTTCACGATGGTGGTGTTAATGCCCAGCTCCGTCTCTGCCAGACCTTGTGCGGTCGCATCTTCAGTGGGTCCGGACGGTGACCTGCCGCAGCCCACCGCATCCCAAGCTGATGGGACAGCGTGTTCAACCACCGAGGAGAACCGAACCACAGCTCCTGAGCAGCTCTGGCCCGCCCCTGGCCAGGGAGGCTGGAAGGAATCTCCTTGAACAAGCAGATGTGACATTTCTCGTCTGTTGAGCAACTCAAGCGCTTGTTTTGGGGAGAGGTTGAGGGATTAAGTCCAGATACTCAAGGAGCAGTTGCCTGCAGTGACCATTCAGCTGACGCGTGGGAGACTTTGGTGGATAAACGGCTGTTGTAACCGCCACCACACCCTCGCATCTTGTATTTTAATGCAGCACCAGTTGGAACACGCACCGGTTTCGGGAACAGGCAGTCTTCCCCAGCAGGCAAGCGACGCCAGCCGACAAGACTTCAAAGATGTAACCTCGGAGCGAGCCGCGGTCTTCCAGCCTATTCAAAAACTGGCTCTGCAAGGTGAGCTGCTGCCAAACGGGGCCCTGTCCCCTGCAAAAACCACCCCGAAGCTCCGGGGCAGCCCTCGGGCTTCGTCAGCGGCAAGTAAATCCCAAGGCAAGCGGTCCCGGCTGCTGTGCAGACTGGGAAATCCTCTCCCCCAGCCCCAGGGAGGAGCACAGAGACCTCGGAGCAAGGCAGAGAGGGAATTAAATCCGGCATTTAACCCGCTTCTCTTCAGCTGGCAGGCTCCCGACTTGCAGGACCGCGACGCCGCCGCGTCCTCTCCCACGTCAAGCCGGCGTTTGCAGCGTGAACCCTTCGACGTCCACGTGTTTGGTGCAAAGGCGACGCCAAGCCCGCTCGCCAAGGCAAAGGACACGCTCTGCTTCACGTGCAACCGGGGAAAAACCGAAGCAAATGTTTTTTTCTGCTCCGTTTGCCCAGGTTGTTTTTCATGGGGACGGACCAAATCGACACAGCTGGGGCAGAGTCGGGAGCTGGCCTGGCCCTGGAGAACCCGCGACTGAGGAAAATCAGAGATCCTCATCTAATGGGAGGAATTTTGTTTTTTAAACCATAACGCTTTTCCTGCCAGTACGAACACTGGGCAAGGCTCAAAGGGAACAGCAGGCAGGATGACTTGGATCAACGCAGCTGCAAATATTTGGCCTTTCTAGAGATTTCTTTTTTTTTTTTTTTTTTTTTTCTTTTTTTTTTTTTTGTTGACCCGATCACTGAGGGCAATTAGTCAAGGCAGCAGCAGGTACCCACGCGATGAGCCCTGGAGGAAGCCGAGCCTTCAACCGATCATCAAACCTCCTTGCCCGCAGGCTGAAAATCAACCGAAACACCTCGGGACGGCTCCTGTGGCCTGTCCGGAGCTCGCCGCAGGAGAGGAAGAGTTCACGCTTTGCCTAGCAAGCCTCGCTTCGTCCAGGCCTGGGGCGCGGGCTGGAAGGAGCCGCTCTTTTCTGACGAGTCCAGCAAAACCGTGTTGCGCAACAGCCTCCCCGAAATAGCGGCGACCTTGGAGAAGCAGCCTGCGCCACCTTTAACCTCCGAGCTCCAACACGGCAAGCGGCACTCGCCTGGCACTTCCCGGACGGCGCGCATGGACTCCCCCGCGGCAGCGAGACCGGCGACGCCTCCCAGCTGACTCAACCGCGGACCGGTCCGCGGCCGCAGCGATAAACCCACGCCGATGATCTGGGTACGCCGCCCAGCGCCGTGAGTCACCCGCCGCCCGGGGTGTGTAACACCGCCTTCAAAATACCAGCTCCCGCTGTGCCCGCTGCCATAAAGTCAGGCAAACGGCAGGCAGGCGTTGCCGGCACATCGTTCGGGTGCCGGCGTCGGGTCCCCGCACCAGCTCGTGGTGTCGCGCTGCGGGGCAGCGGACAGAGACCGCGGGTCATGGTGACACGGAAGGGCCAGTGCTGGTGCCGGCCGGCAGGTTTTCCCGCTACCCTGCCGTGGCCTGGATTGGGCCACCAGGACGTGCCGGAGGTCCAGACTCACCTTCAGCTCCTATGGAGACCAGCTTGACGCCTTTGCTGGCGATGAAATCGAGGGCTTTGTTCACATTGTTGATTTTATGCACTCTCATTTTTCCCCGCTCCGGTTTTGGCAATCGTTCCCCTGGAAAGGAGAAGCCAGCGGGACTAAAGCTTTTTGTTTAAGGTTAACAGTGAAAGAACATGGAGGAGGACGAGTGTTTAGAGGTGAGGCCACAGGACAAAAGACTTGCTTTGAGGTATACTGGCACATTAAAAAAAAAAAAGAAAATAATAAAACCCCCGGCCTCAAATGCAGCTCTATAAACCTCCCAGGGACTCTTCTGCGCATCACGAATAGCGCAGGTACAGGGGACATCGACGACGACAGGCAGGACGAACGGGAGGTCGCACCAACGCGTCCTGCCCGGCAAAAATACGGAGTGGGGGGGGGGACTGACCTGAAATCACCTCCAGAAGCAGCATGAGCTTGAGGCCGTCACGGAAATCCTCGTCGATATTCTCTATCTGCGTGCCAGCCTTCCGCAGGTGGGAGTTGCACCACGCTGTGAATGTCTGCAAGGACAAGGCAGAGAGGAGGACGGTCAGACCGGGGACCAGAGAAACCACCCCTCGCCGTGAACCGATGCACCGACTCCCCCTTTTCGGGGGCCGTACTCACCGCGTCCCACCAGGCTGCCGCCGCTCGTCCCCATCTCCAACCCCGAGCCCCGAGCCCACCTCTCCCCCGTGCTGTTGTCAGACCCCAGGACTAAGGGCTTGTGTGTTATTTTGCAGAATAAACAGGGAAACGGGGACCCTGCCGGCACGCCGTGACGTCTGCTGGGAACAAAAGCCGCTCCGCGGCACCGGCGGATCCCCGGCTCCGCTTTCTTTCCGGCGGGTTGCTCGCCGCGGGGACACTGGAGACCCGCGGGGGGATTCGCCCCGTGAAAGCTGCCGGAGTCTGCCAAGCAAGCAGGAGGAAGGATGTCCTGGCTGGCAGCTGCCTGCAAAACAGGCAGCCAGCCCTGCCCACCCACGCCCCAGGAGCTGGAGGGGGGGTTTGCAGTAACGCCTTTGCCAGCAAGGGGAGAGGTTTTTCCGCTTCGTCCCCCCGCCTCGGATGCTCGGCAGCAAATATTTGCTGGCAGCGGCTGGCGAAGGTCAAGACGACGAACTGCAAACAGCGCAGATTCCTGCGCCGAGGCCTTGGGATGCGTCTCGGTCTCCCCCGGGAGCGGGGTGTTATTTCCCAAAGGGGAACCGGGCATTCGTGTACATTAAAGGTGCTGCCGGCTCCCAGTTTGCAGCCAGGGTTCCCCTGCGGACCCCAGCCCTGGGTGATAACGCACGAGGCAGGTATTTCCTGCTTCTCCACCCGGAGCAGTTAGTGCTGCCGAATTACGGCCTGAAATCGCAGCTTTTATTGCAAAAAAGCTGGAGGCTCGGGCTCCGGCTTGGCGCTCGTAGCTGCCGGCACCCCGGCTCCACGGGGGTAAAATAAACCACCGTTAACCAAGGGGCAAAGTTTACGCCGTGAAATCGCAATCGCTCCCGCTCCTTCTGTCCGCAGCCCAAGACCTGTCGCGAACCCACTGGCCACGGTTCGGTTTCGGATGGTCCTGCTGGTCCGCCCATGGACCCAGGTCCCCTCCTCCCTCCGCCGTCTCCTTGCCGCCTGGTGAACGGGGAGCATTGTTCAAGGCCGGCTCGTGGGCTGCGGTGAGCTCACGGCCGGGGAATGCTGCAGTGACAGCTTTTAACGAGCCATTCATCCCACCAGGACCGGGGGAAAGTGCTTCCCCCAGGCTCAGGAGCAGCACTGCCAGCTGCAAGGGGGTCAGGATTGTGCTAAGCCGGCTTTCGGTTAAACCCAGACCAGTCTGGGAACCAAGTCCAGACGCGACTCTGAGCCCATCCCGCACCGAGACCCCCGGAGCCAGTGGTTTGAGGAACAGGGCTCGCTCCACCCCAGTATCTGCTTTTAGGGCAGGATTTTAGGAGAAGAAACACCATCCGGCCACCACGGTGCCATATCCACCCGGCTGAATGTTGCAGGATCCGTGCCCACTTCTCACCCAAGCCGGATGCCAGCTTCGCAGCGTCAGAAGTACAACTAGGCCAGGATTGACCTTAAACAGGAAAGCTGGGTCACCTTCAGCGGGGAAACGCAGCGGTTCTGTTTGTTAAAGCTGTTTTTGCAGCCCACGTCCCGGCAGAGAGACCGGGACAGCCTGGACGAGCTCACCTGGGCCACGGAGGAGCAGCCCCACGGCACCGAGAACGTGCCAGGCAGCTCAGTGGCTGGGAAAAAGTCACCTTTCCTCTCCCGGGACCTCACAATTTGGCGTTTCACACATGCTAGGTCACCCGTGACTTGCTCTGGGGCCTGCGGTGCAGCTACCTCGGCATCCCAGAGGCAAGGAGAGCGGATATGGCCGTATAAGGGCAGGAGAGAGGAAAATCTGCAGCCGGCAAGGGTGTTCCCGGGCTGCTTATCAGGACTTCGCGCCCATCAGACGTCCCTGAACAACAGCTCAGCAATGACAGTCGTCATACGCCGCTGCATGCCTCTGCCAGGCGTGCCCGGGTGTTGTCACCGAACCAGGCCAGCTCGCCGAAGTGTGCCGTGATGCCAGCTGGGGGAAGCTCCATGGAGAGACCAGCTGCGAAGCGAGCCCTGGCGTGTGGAAAAGGCGAGTCAAGAGCTGAATCAGGCCCAGCGTGGCAAAACCCACCCGTACGCAGCTGCTAGAAAAAAAAAAAAAACCAAACCCAAAACCCAAAAACAACCAAGTGTAAAAACAGGAATAAAACTCCACCTCTGAAGGAATTTTTCCACTTTACATTTGGCTTGATTCAGCCCCGTCGAGGCGCTCGCTCGTACGGCTCTGGTTTTGCAAGGATGCTGCTCTGCGTAAAAATAGTAAACCGTGCGGCGCCGGGGCCGAGCCGCGGCGCGATGCGTCAGGCTGCCGCTGCCAGCCAAGAGGCTGTCACAGCCGGCCGTGGGGACGGTTGCCTTTCGGCACGTGGCCTCCCCAGTGCTTTTTGAAGCCACCCGGCGTGCCGAGCCGATGCGCCGCAGCCCCCGGGCTCGTCCGCAGCCCCGGCCGAGGTCCCCACCTCTCTGCGGCGGCGCCGAAAGCCCGTCCTTGTTTCCGAAACGCTATGGAAACAGCCAAGGAGTTAAAAATAGTTGCAGAAAGCAATAAAAAGCCTTCGAGCTCTCCCAAAACCTCCCCAGAAGCTCATTTCCTCAAGAGATGACGGATCTCTTCCAAATCCCATGAATTTCTTTTCCGACGGCTACCGGGCAGCTGCGGCCGAGCCGGGGGCTGTTTGCCGGGCTGAGCCCTCGCTCTCCCCCCGGGCTCCCCCTCTCCCAGCTGGGGTGACCTGCACCCCTGGAGCTGAAGCTTCTACCCCCTAATTAGGACGGCACTGAGGTGCTCGGAGCCCGTTAGCTAAACCCCATCAAATTAACCCCAAAAAGCGGTTCAGGTGAGAGCATCTCGCTGTATCGGGCAGCCCGGGGACGGAGCCGAGCCGGACGAGATGAGCCAAGCCTAACGAAGCCAGCTTAAGGACCGGCCGGCGGGCAACGAGCAGCTTTTCTGCAGCAATGTGTTACGAATAAAAGTTACTAAAAAAGGAGATTCCACACATGCTTCTGGAATTTCCTTCCCACGGAGGCGCTGGAGAAACGCTTTCCAGGCATTGTATCAAAGCCGCCTTTGTCGGGGAGGAATAGGTGGCCCCGCACCTTCCCCAGGCGCCGAGCCCGAGCCAAACCCCCCTTGGCGGGGGGAGACCTCCCCTCAATCCCACCGAAAACCCGACCCCGGCACACCTCGGGGAAGGAGGATCCGTTTTCCTCCAATTTTACGCAACACCTGGAAACCTTGAGAAAACGGGAGAAGGGAGGAGCGCGCCCGGCGAAACCCGCCTCGCCTTCCCCCCGCCGAATTTGGGGGGGCTTTTGGCAGGGGGGAGAGGCGTTCATTTGAGCGCATCTTTCCACACAAGCCAAACTCGGCTTCGAAAAGCCACGGCGGTGCCGGTCACCGGCCCTGCCAGCGAGACGCCGGGCTGGGGGCTGCTGATGGGAGGGTGCTTGCCGGGGAGGGGGTTTTTCTTTTTCACCTGTAACCCACGAGCGCAGCGGGCAGCATCGGCTCTGCCCGGCTCAGACGGGAACGATCCCGAAGGATTTCTGCAGCCTTCGTTCCTTTTAAGGCAAACACCAACACGGACTTTAGACCGACTTGAAAACCTGACCGAAATCCTCTCTGCTGTCCTCGGAGGCCGTGGCACAGGACGGAGTGTTTGTTTACTTGGGGAAATTTATGGGCAGAACCCTATCAGTATTTTTCCATTAGGTCACCGCCAACAATAACCTGCCCTAAAAAAAAATAATTTAAAAAAATAAGCATCTTTATTTAGAAATCTACTGGAATAGCTTTTTTTTTTCTTGTTTTAAAATAGTTCCTTCTCACCCACGAGCAGTTTCCCTGGCGAGAGCAACCTTGATAGAGGTGACCGTGGAGCGACGAGCCCGGTAACGCCGCCGGTTCCTCCAGAGCAGGTTGCAACGAGACCCCTCCCAAGCAGCCGGGTGCTTTTGGTCTCATTTCCAGGGTTTTAAGCAAAAAAAACATCCAGCCTGGGAGCACGTGTTGCCAGCCTGAACACGGCCACGTGCATGGAAAGGGGCGGCGAGTCCCCAGGGGAGCCCACCGAGGGCTTGGGTGGGCAACGGGGGGGCCGGCAGAGCCCAAAGTACCGGGGCAGAGCTGCCGCTTCGGCCGCGCTGCCTCCCCTTCTTCGTTAGGGTCGCCAACGGGAAGCTCGTTAGGGCAGGAAATCGTTCCTGCACTCCAGGTTATCGGCCTGCTCTTAAGGTGTTGCGGAGAGTAAACAAAGGTCTGGAGAAGAAACAGGGAGGCATTGCCCAACGTGCTAGGAAGACGGCCGAGGGACCCGTCTGTATTAGCCCAGCCTCAGCTAGCAATTAGCAGGATCGCTAATTACGGTCGCTAGCGGTTCAGCTTGACTCTGAAACCGCTTTTCCTTTGAGGAGCAGCAGCTCTGGAGCTCAAGCAGAGGGGAAAAAAAGTTACAAAAATCAGGAGACATGAGGATTTCTGTCTGGACGGGGAGAAAAGGGATGCCGAGGAGCAGCGTCTCCCATCCTCGGTCCTGCCTTCGTTAGAAGGGCTTCGTCGCCACCTGGGCCCGGTGACCACCGCCAGGCTTTGCCTTTCGAGGCGGTGATGCCACCGTAGCATCCCAAAACACCGGGACGGGTGGGCAGCCGCCAGCTCAGCACAGCCCAGGTCCGCTCCTGACTCGCCAGGCGTTTCCAGTCGCTTGTCATTTCCCTCGTCGTGGGTTGTTTTTTTTTGGTTTTTTTTTTTTTTTTTTCTAATTTGCTGCTACCGGACGGGCCGAGGGGAGGCTGGACCATGGAGATTCTCCTCATTCTTTTCCCTTATTAGGCTCTCGGCTCGACTGTTTGGGGAGAAAGCAGCTAACTCGGAGGAGGACGGCAGCAGGAAGCAGCCGGGGGAGGCACGGCCCCCCGCGGCAAAACCTCGCCGGGGTCCGGCGTGCCGCAGCCAAGATTTTGAGGGTCCGGGTAGGGGTAAAGAGGCGAAATTCCTCTTGCTCCGGGGCTGGGTCCGAGCCAGGGCGATAGTGCCGGCCCTGGTACCTCCGTTTTTAGGGGAGATAAGGGCTCAGGTGAGTCAGGGCTGGCGGGTGTACCCGCATTCCTGCGAGGACGAGGAGCTCCGCGCCGAGAGCCGGCACACCTTTCCTTGAGCCGGGCGTTGCCCGCCGTGCAGCGGCTCCGGCCCGCCTCAGCCGGGAGTTTGGCACGTCCAGGTATTCGGCACGTATGAGCTTTACAGGAGGTTTTTCCAGCAGTACGTTTCTAGGGCTAAACATGAGCTCCTGGAAGAGTTTGGCTTATTAGATCATGGGAAACGACAGGGAATTTCTTTGTCCTCTCCAGCGCAGCCGGGCCCGGCTTTGCTGTATCCACCGGTTTCCTCCCTAAAAGCAGGCGCTGTCACTACCCTGCCCGAGGTGGGAGGAGAGGCTCAAGCACGGGCTGCAAACATGCCAAAAAACCAGAAAAAAAAAAAAGAAAAAAAAAAGAGAAAGGCAGAGGTATCACACCAAGCCAAATGGCCAGATGGAAGAATTATCGCTCGTTTATACCACCGACCAGCACCCCTCGTCCTGGCAGTGCCAGAGCGGCTCCCAGGAGCAGCGCAGGGTCCCCAAATCCTTCTTTCCCAATCCCCGGTCATCAGTCCTCCTCGTTAGGAAGAGCCGTCGTGTTTGGGCGCCGCAGAAAGCCCTGCCAGAGCGTTTCCCCGGCTCTTTGCGTAACCGGGGCTCCTGCCTGGCAGGTCTGCGTCATTAAACAGGCATTGACGTGCCGCCGCCACCACGACCAGGTAAGTAATCTGCCATCAAGGATCCAACTTGGGATTGAAAAGTTACCTCAGCGGGATTACGTAGGCGGATTATTTTTAAAAAAGAGAGCCAGGAAGCCTGAAAGGGGCTCAAGCGCAGGAGAAAAACGTGCCCGACCCCAGCCATTGGGACGAGAAACTTTATACTGTCGCACCGGGAATCACCAGGAATTATGTACGAGCTCTCCCACGGAAAAAATTGGGGGTGAACACAACGCGGGGTCTTTTCCACGCTCCGGAAAAGCCACCTCTGATGCCAGGAAAACACCAGTGACAGGCTGAGGGTGAGGAGAGCGAAGACGCGGAGAGCATTCTCCTCCAAAGGAGGGTTTAAAGGTGAATCCCACTCCAGGCACAAGCCCAAAAGCCGCCGCACACGAGCCGGAGGGAGTCGAGGATGCCGGCGATGTTTTCCGAGGAGGCGTAGGGCTCTTGGGGCCGGATGTTTTGTTTTTTGGAGAGAAACCAAGAATCCAGCCGGGCAGCGGAGAAGCAGCCGCTCCTCCATCACGTCCGTGCTCTCGGGGGAGGCAAGGTGAAGCCCCCGCCGCCTGGCATTAAACCCCTGGAGCCACGAGCGACTCTATCCGCCGGTCCTCGCCGTTCTTCTCTGCCGCGGGCAAGACACCAGCCCCTGCCGTGAGCCCGGCCTCGCTAACAGGCTGCGGTCGTTAAGCGGCACAGGGCAGCTTGAATCTGATGAGCCAGCGGCGGGTGCAATTAACGACTCCAGCGCACGAGACAACGCTGCGAGACGCAGGCGTTCACTCTGTGGGACGAGCGTCTCCCAAAACATGCTCGTTACCGCTCCGTGGGTTCGTTATCGCCCCGCAGGGTCGTTATCACCCTGTGGGCCCTCAAGGACGTTGTGTTTTCCCCAAGTTATTTTTCCAGTACCACCAGCATCGGAAGTGGGAGCGCACACATCTATTTAAGGCCGTGCGCTGGCAGTAATTTCCCTTTTTTTTCCCCCCGGCGTGTTTGCCGATGCCGGGAAGGAGGGACGCCGGGAAGGAGGGACGCTGGCAGATCGTGCCCTGCTGTTTCAGCCACATAGCTGAGATTCCAAAGGAGAAACCCCGGGGACTGGACACATACCAGCAGCAAAACCGCAGCCTTTGGGATGGCTCCGCACCGGCACGCTCCAAGTGGGAACGTCCCTGTCCTTCCATCCTGGCTGCCTTTCCCCCCGGCAAGGGACGGGATGAGGCCTCGGTCGTTTCCATTTCAGCACAGCAGATGTTTAAGGGATCTGAGGCTTGAAGCTCGCCGCCTCCTTCCCTCTCCAAAGTCAGCCCCGGCCGAGCGGGACGTTTGGCACGTCGGCAGCTTCCCTTGAGATCAAAAAGACACAAAACCACTCCAAAAAAATTAATTAACTTGAAGACAAGCGCGCTGGTCCTTCTGACGCCCGCAGAGGAACCGTTTCCAACACCGTCTATTCCTCCTGCAAGGATCAGGGCTGACTTTGAGCCTCATCCTCGCCTTCAGGGCAGCAGGGATGTACAGGGGAGCTGGATCCCCAAATCCCTGGAATAGCCGGCAGCTTTCCGCTCCAGGCAGCGCATCAGTGCCTGTCCCCTCACCCGAGGAGGAGAAGATGAAGAACCACTGCAGAGGCAAACTCACCACCAGCTGCGGATGGAGAAGGGGAGGACAGAGGGGGGGATGGCCAAACCCAGGGAACGACCCGGGAAACGCTTCCGATGGGCCGGGTGCCGAATCGGGGCGAGGGGAGGGGGGGGGGGTTGCAGCCTGCTAATTAGCCAGCTCTCCGCCCAAAGCTAACGAGGCCTTGCCTTTGAACCAGCTGGAATTTATAACCGCTGGCTCACAAACCTCATCCATCCGCCGGCGTGCCGGCTCACCGGCAGCTCGGGCTGCGAGCCACGGCGCGATTCACCCTCCCAGCCTCACTCCCCTCGAGACTAAACAGCTCCACGACGGTTCTACCGAGCCGCACGTCAGCCAAAACCCTCTCTAAATATTGTGTCTCCTTCTCCACGTGAGCCTGCGGCAAGGCAGGGCTGGGAAACCCGGCGGCAGCTCAGCCCTGGCTCCTCCGGACCCCCACAGCCCCGGCATCCAGCCCTGCCGCGGGAAAACTTGGGCATTTAGCACCAACAGACCCAAAAGCTCATAAAAACCAAGGCCGACAGCAGAAAAACGTACGTTATGGCCCCAGACTTGCTGGGAAGCGGCGGGTCGGGGCTGGCCAAAGCACGGCTCCAGGGAGGGGGAGGCCTGGCATGCGCTTCCTTCACCAAAAATTATGCCATTTAGCTGTGATTTTTTTTTTTTTTTTTAAACCCAGCGTAACTATGGCAACAGAAACCCAGCGTTCGCATTTCTGAGTTTATACAGGTGTCCGCACCGGCGCGGTGACCCACGCCGCTCCTCCCAGCCCCGAAGGCGGGGGGGGGCTCTGCTCTTCGGGCAGCCACGTCCCCCCTCAGCCGGCTCCTCCGCCTGCCGGGTCCGAAACCCCCTCCGCAAACCCCGCTCCCTCCTAAATAACCTGCAATTAAGACAATTAAACAGAAATAGCAGACGGCCACCTCGCTGCCTTCCCGCAAACGGTTTCCAATTATTAACCAGGAGGAAGGCGCTGGCAGGTCAGAACTCCCAGTACGTGCCGGAGGGACGGGTCCCGGCCATGCCGCAGCGAGCGGGCTTTGCCACGCCACGAGGGACCCGAGGGTCCTGGTGTTGGGGTGTGATGTAGGTGGACCCCCCCCCAACCTCTCAGCAAGACCACCGGTGAGGCCCTGAGCGTGCCGGGAGCGTCGCCCTCTCCCCACGCTGCCTTTCGACCTGCCCCTCCCCGCCACTGCCTCTCCCCCAGTGCCCTTTTATCCTCTCCCTTATTTCCCCATTCCTGTCCCAGAGAGCGGATCCTTCCCTCCAGACACTTTTACACCCGGGCTCCGGCTGTATCTCACTCCTCCGGCCGCCCCCTGGCCCACGCTCCGGCCGAAGCTGCCCCCCGGAGAGGGGGACGGGGGATTTTCCAAAGCCAGCCGCAGGGCAAGGCTGGTTTTATTCCGCAGCC
>VYZV01033887.1:10659-30525 GCA_013401275.1 Pandion haliaetus
TATTTCAAGATCTAGAAATTTAAGGTATATTTCTGTAGGGTTAAAACATGAAGGAGAAAGGTTCTGTAAACCAGAGTGAACCAGGCCAGGTGCTGACAGAGGGGTAAAGTTACTACACAATTCAGCTCAAGGGCATGTCTCAAATCAGACTTTTAAAAGCAGAATCTCCTTAAAAGAGGAAAAATAGGGGGAGGATGCTTTTTCAAAGGATTATAAAAATCCTCTTTCCTAACTGCTTGATAACTCTACAGACCTGAGTGGATGTCAGACCATAACCACTGTAGGAGCTAATGAGCTTAATGGCCCAGTTAAACTCATCAAAATTATTTGCAGTACACCACAGGAGCAGGCAATTTACAGCAGCAAGTCCTGAACACCATCGTTGTCACCAGCTCAGTTATAAGCATCATAAATCCAGAGATGATGGATGACTCCTTCCTTTTGCTGATAAAGGGAACTGCCACTGTTTTCTGTATGCTCAAGGTGAAAATCAATGGTTTACCTGTTAAAATATCTGTTTGCAAGCT
The DNA here is from genome assembly GCA_013401275.1 of Pandion haliaetus. Lineage (NCBI taxonomy): Eukaryota > Metazoa > Chordata > Aves > Accipitriformes > Pandionidae > Pandion > Pandion haliaetus. The sequence goes on from VYZV01033887.1 coordinate 11,187, forward strand.
TCTCCAAGACAGATTCACAAGTCATTTATTTGCCTGCCTACAAAGATAGCAGAAGGTGAACAGCCTAGGCTTGAGCCAGCCAATTTTCAATTTGAACCATTAAGATAAAAATATGTGAAAGGTGATCTGTTAGAAGATGGGTATCTTCAGATTAAAAGTAGCAATAAGACTTACATTTATAAATTTTCTTTATTTCAGATTAACTATTGTATAATCTGAATTTCTGAATTTATTTTATTACTGATTAGTACAACTTAATCATTAAGCGTAGAGCTTCATAAATATAGGGCTTGGGTCTAACTTTGGTAACACCCTCAGGTCAACTTTCCCACTTGTACCCAAAAACTGCTGATAAAGTTCTGTCCCTGAAATAGATTTGCAGGCATACCTAGGGATCAGTAGTGTCTTTATTCCGGTATTGAGATAAAGAAGGACACAGATCTGGGCTATCTAAAGACACAAATGGGGAAAGAGGTTTCTTTCTCCATAGTTTGTGTTAATGTTATGACTGCTAACATTTACCTTCTTTACTATGTTTATTCTCAAATTCATATGCAAGTACGGAAATACATTTTTCACAGGTTTTGTTCCTGTGATTCCTAGAAGACGGTAGGCAGAGCTGCCTTGAATTCTAGATGGTAAAGGACATACTTTTGCACTGGTGGGAAGGGGAATGTCTTCCTTTTTTCTTCTTCTTCTTAAAAGGAGATTTCATTTCTTCCACAAATCACCTAGGATCAACAAACCCTTTCCAATGCAGAACCCACAGTCATTAGGCTTATTTTCCTTTGGAATTAAGGATTGTGTTTAACCATAGTGCTGAGAAACTTTTCTCCTCTCCAATATCCATCACCTTCCAGGAAAAAAATCTTCCCAACTCTGCTAATTCACAAGTGATAGCATAGTTCAGATATCCCTCACAGATACCTTAAAGATAAGGATGTGAATAAGATGTATATCTGAGTACATATCAGAAAACAATTAGTCAAATGGAAGTTCATTTGAATATTTACTGTATCTTCTCTAATACAATGATACCTTGAAAATATCAAAATATAAAAATGAAATTCTGGGAGCCTAGATTGACTAAGGGTAAAGCTGAAATCTAATCCATGAGTATAAAGAACAGATAAGAAACAACTTGAATCAGTCAGCAAATAACTAAAATTAAGAAAGGAAGTGCTCTTTGTAGACAAAAGAGACTCAGAAGGAATCACCATTAAACATATGTATTTTTACTGAACAAAGATAGGAACGTTTTAATTTTTTTAAAAAGAAAGTCAAAAAATCTATATATGAAATGTATTTGTCTGTCTCGGGAATTTAGGGCTGGAATGTTCCAGACTACATGTGGAAAGGAAACATGGTTCCCAGAGGAAAAGAAAAAAATACTAAACATTAGCAAAATTCATGATAGTTTTCTGAAGGTTGTTAGCATTATTCCAACTTCTAATGCCATTATGCCTATTACATCTTGTTTAGTACAATTACTTGCTTTTGCACAGTCACAGTGAGAAGATTTTTTTTTTTAATACTGTTCCATGGAGTATACAGGACACTGCAACTGTGGTACAGGTGGCACAGCTAATTGCTTCAGGATCTCAGAACATCTGCCTCTCATCGACATCAAGATATAAAGACATTCCTTGATTTCAAACAAATTGTCTATAGTCCATTAGTTTTAACACCAACCTTTCCTTTTAAAGGACAGTTATGGCAAAGTAAGAGTTTCATGTGAAACTTCTATACTAAGGAAGTTTATATGAAGAAAAGCGCAGGATGTTGCTCCTTTGAAAAAAAAAATTCCAAGTTAATGAGATTTTCTGACCTAAACACTCCCATTTTCTATAAACTGCCCATTACTGGAAACTATTTACCAGGTTAACCAACAATTCTTGTCCCCTGGGACTTTTAGAAAGTTGGCCTCAATCTGTTCCTAGCAATGAGAACAAAGCACATTTAAGGTTACAAGGAAAGCTTTAAAAATCCTATCTTGTACAAATAAGCTTTTCCTTTCTTGACTGTTGCTTTTATTCTGAAATTTCACAGGCTGCAAAGAGAAAGAGGGGATGTACAGTCCTGATGGATCAATGCAGACCTTGGCTCAAGCACCTGCACTGGTCTCAGGACTCCTCCATCCTGCTTAATCCCAGCGCTGTTGGAATGAACAAGGTTTGTCCATGATATGCTTCATGAGAATATGAGATTCTCATGTTATGAGATATATGATAAGAAACATATCATATGTCTCATATTGCATGAGGCAACAAAATGGTTTTCTGCCAGGTTGCGGTATCCCATGCAGACGCTCACATTTCAGTCTGGTAGTAAGCAATATTCATCCCTTCAGAGTACTTTATTATGGGAGTTTTTAAAACACCTCCTTAATCACAGCACGTATCTCAATCCTGTCTTTTTAAAAGCTGGTGCCTCAGAGTTATTTTCCACTGTTGATTATGTATTCTGTGCAAGTAGTATATAAAGCTCTAAGCTCATCATTGTCAGTAAAAGTCTCATGCATGTAAACAAGGACTGAACTTGTCTGTTATTTAAGAACAGAGCTCAAGACTCTGTTTTTGATCCAAGCCCATGCTGCTCTTACAATTTCTGAAGGTTAACACAAGTCTGTTCTTAAAAAAAAGGTGACACACAAAATCAAATTCTGATTGCAGAGTCTGGACTTCAAATCAGCAATTTAATTTAGCTGGTTTTTGTAAATGTCCTACTCATGTAATGACACACAATAATGTCCTTGCATAATAAATAGCAGGTCATTTTAAAAGGAAAATACTAAAGTGAAAAAGAAAATTGCAAAAAAGAAACCAAAAACAGTATCTAAAACCACTACATGTGTTCTGCTGCTACTATCTTCTTCCTTTCATCCAAGCTGAAATCCATTTGAGGTTCACATAGACCATTAAAACTTGAGATTTGCTTATTAATCAATGCAGAAAGAATAAATCCAGCTGTACTTGACCTCCTCTGGTAACTCATCCATGTCAGCTGCAGACATAAGGCAGCTCTTCCTAGGACCAGTTTATGAGTTTCTTCCTTTTCCCACTTGCCACTAGATATTCAGTGAAACTATCATCAAATTCTCAAAAGTAATTTCCACTGCTTAAGAGCACTTGACAACTCACACCTCCACGTCATGCAGATGTGCCTTAGCTGTCTTCCAGTGGAGCACCTAAGGGTAGCCATTGCATGTTCATACGACAAAAAGATCTTAAAGAAGTCAAAGGATACCTACTGTGGTGGGTTGACCCTGGCTGGACACCAGGTGACCACCAAAGCCGCTCTATCACTCCCCACCTCAGCTGGACAGGGGAGAGAAAATACAACAAAGGGCTCATGGGTCGAGATAAGGACAGGGAGAGATCACTCAGCAATTACTGTCATGGGCAAAACAGACGACTTGGGGAAATTAGTTTAATTGATTACCAATCCAATCAGAGTAGGGTAATGAGAAAACACCTTCCCCCACCCCTTCCTTCTTCCCTGGCACAGCTTCACTCTTCTACCTCCTCCAGCCAGGGTCAACCCACCACAGAAGCGAAAAAGCTACTTATTTATACAGCATGTGTCTAAACTGACATTTTCAAAACTATTTTCAAGAGCAAAGATACTCTTGTGATACAAAATTTAAATTATAAATTGAATCCAAGATAAAGCAGTAGAATTGTGTTAATAAATATTTTACAAATTCCATAGCAGTTCTTGGCATCTTACAGCTGTCTAAAACCTATAAGTACTTAAGAATTGCTGCACTGATGAAATGGCTCTCAAGCTAATACATTCACAATGTAGGTGGCCGTAGGGTTTAAAACAAACAAACAAAAAAGTTACCTACATCTTTTCAACATTAATTAATGACTGAGCTTACGAGAAATTATTTGGTCATCAAGGTTAAAAGTAGATGTGTTCAGCTGAACTGAAAGCAAACTTCCCAGTGTAGTATTAATTATAGCAGGCATGTGAACAGCCAATTAAAAACAGGGGGGGTTATGTTGTTCTAAAATATCTTCATGCCATAATTAGGAGTCTACATAGCAACTGTAGGAGCAGAGACATTGCTTTGTCCCAGTAGAGCTACTGATAGTTGCTTTATCAGGTTCTTTCTTGCCAGCAAACAGGCCAGGAGGAAAAGTATATTTCAATTAAAATACCTAGTGAGGGAATGGAAAGAAAATAATGTGATTTTGTTTGCTGAGTGATTACTCAGAGAAAAAGCGGCTTACAAACCTTATACAAAGTTTAAACACCTTAGTGGTTGCTATTACCTATGTAAAATGAAACATAGCTTGATAGCCAGTTTCCCACTGTGGTAGCTCATCTTAAAGTTAAGGGCAAATTTAAGTACTTCTCTGAATATGAACATACTTAAGTATATCCTTAAATGTCAGACACGAGTTTAAGTGATTGACTAGTTCATGGCCTAAAGAAGGGAGGACTCCAAAAAACATAAATGATCCACTAAAAGCACCAAAATTGCAGTGAAAATGTTCATCATATGATACAGGAACTTGGATATTCTTAAAAGACCTGTTACAAATTATGGTGCACTTCTTCCATATTATGCACTGAGTAGCTGTCAGAAACACTCATGCTATTTTGCCAACCTCAAGGGGGTTTTATCATTGCACATGACAGCAGAAGTTGCCCTGTAGGCAACTGCGAACTATTTCAGGCAGATACCTGCCCTCAACCCCGATCCTCTCTCCATCAGTGGAAAGTTTTCGTACTAATATCTTGAGGCATGGAGATGATCTTTTTGTTCTGTCTTTGTTCAGCGACAAGCACGATGCTCGTGATTTTTTATTTCAGAGGGACCTGAATGTTCCATTTCCCTACAAACCCACATAAATTTTCTCAAGAAACCTGAGACCTTCTAGCTCTTAGATCAGTGTATTATCACCTCATACAGAAGACATTAAAAATCTAACATTTTAAATTGCAGCCTAATTAAAATTATATGTATTTCAAGACTGTTTGTGATATTTTGTGCAAAACCATTTATATTGTAAAACATCATGTTAGAAAGTTTCTTTATGGATGTCAATGGCTATTTTAATAAAGCATGTAATTTAATGAAACATTTACTGTCTTTTTCATGAAAGAGTAATTGAAATATTAATTCAAATTGGATTGGACAGATCCAAAACCTGACTAATGGAATGTAAACAAAAGACAATGAGGAGTGGTAGTGCGCCAAGTTGACATCTTCTGCAGTAACAAGGGAATCATGGTTATCATTACTATTCTTTAATATTTTCCTAAATGATCTGGAAGGGTGAGAAATAATCATATGAAGAAAAGTAGCAAAATATTCTATATTGGGAGACATGGTTAACACCAGAAAGGCAAATAGAGTGAAAAATGGGCAAGGGGAAAAAAAAAAAGACCTAATTTGGATACATCTGAGGTTGTGATATCTCAGCTAATACAGATGGTGAAAAATAATTCAAAACATATATCCTTTGAATAAAGGAGAAACTAAGGAAAAAACAATCAGCTGGCAGTGATGGAGACCCAACTAGAGATAGCTAGAAAAACATGGTTAGGCATATATATGTGTGGAATAGCACGTCCACATAGGGACCACGCTCCTGCTCAGTACAGGAATTACTCCAGCAGGAATACTGTCCTCCAGGAGCCTTCTGGAGTCAACATCCAGGAGCAGTCTGGAGGAATTGCAGTCAATAAGAAAATGGGAGCACATGGAAGATGGGACAGATGAAATATTTGCATGGGTAAAGGTAATCATACGTTTAAGTGCCTTGTTAAGAGGGGCGTCAAGTACCAAAATACATGCAGCCAGGGTGAAAAGAGATAAGAATTAGTTTACACCAGCCTATGTATATTTTTTTTTACATTAGTCAACAGCAGAACTTCCCTTAGTCCTTTATTGCAGTGCAAGGTGGGTGCTATTACAAAATGCTATTGCAAAAATGGACTGTAGTGATCATATGAAATATACGACCTGGATCTCTGAAAGGAAAATGAGTGATTCAACATGGTGAGCTGAACCATAGTATTACTGGATAAAGAGAAAAAAATTGAGAAGAGATTAATGGACTGAACACCTATAAAACTTGCATGAAAGTCTTCTCAATGAATGCTGGAAGCCTAAAGGAGGATTAAAGAGGTGCTAGGAAGTGGACAGTCCTTTTGATCAAAATTGGGCTAGCTTACATAATAAATCTACCTTCCATCTAGAAATTATGGCTTCATATTAAATAATTTGAAACAGGAAATTCAAACATCTTCCCCTCATTTTCAGTATGTAACTGGGATCTCAATCAACAAATGTAATTGCATATTTTAAAACACATTATAAATCACTCTCCTCTGTAACTGTAGTTTTCAGTAAAAGTATCATTTTATGCTCCTGATTTTTGAAGATGACATGTTATTAGCATCATACATTATGTCTAAGACAATTGGAGGAAATAGAATTGGTAAAACAGAAATAGAAAGTGTCCAGAAATGAAAAAGTAAAACAATAACATACCCTGAAACATTCATCAAAGCATATTAGCAATAAATTTTAATCAACAGTATGTCACCTCCCATTGAGTGAAAACAGAGATATTGTGCTATTCCCACTTACTGATATAATATAACCAGCGTTACAGAAGAATTGGTTATCAGCTGAACTTTCGACTTAAATCAGACGAAAGTAGCAGGATAAAATAAAGTTGAAGTGGGGAAAATCATTGCGGAAGGGTTTGGAAGAGCATGTATGTCCAGAAGCAAATTGTTCAAAGAAGGTATAGCTGCAACAGATGTATTAAAGGCCTGAAATGAAAGTCAATGGAAGTTATTCCAGTGGCTTAAGGCACATGGTCCATCCCTGAGTGATTTGTAAGGAGCCAGGCATACAGCCGAGTGTGCAGTATGTATCTAATTTGCCTTTGCAAGGCTTACTGCAAATGTGCCCATGCAGTGAACCAAGAGAACTGGAACATCCTGAAGGCATATCCAAGTCAGCATTAACCTTCCCACCTTGGGTACCTACTGTTGAACTTAGCCCATAGCTTAAAAACCCATCCCAAAAGAAGAGAGCCCCGTGATGCCACGACCACAAGATCATTCATAGCCAGACTCCTCAGCTGAAAACCTCCACTGATTTCTACCAGCTCAGGATCTGTCTCCTTAAATTTCCCTTTATTATTCTAGTGATATAGGAAATCTATTTGAATAATGTTCAAAATATAATTAATAATCTTTCTCAGCCTTGGGGAGACAATTCCATTTGCAGCTTATCAATCAAGAGCCAGATCTCCTGCCCACACAGCGCAGTCCTAGACAGTGATGTGTCTAACGACTAATAATCACAATGTGAAGAAATTACCAGTGATGCTGGTATTAAACTGCTTGAAAACTAAGGTTACAAAAATTATAATAGGAATACAAATTCATCTGCAGAATGCTGTTGGCCTATAATAACATTTTGCCTGTTGGAGTACCATCATTTAAGCTTAGGCAGAAGACTAGCTACACACTAGCACAGTGAAGCAAAGAGTAGTTTGCCCTTTCTGACCTAAAGCTAATATTTTATGGATGATAATGGAACAGAACAGATACTACCAGCACAGTCTCCGTATTCTCAACAGAAAGAAATAATCTTTCACAACTCCATTTTCTACTATTTCAGGAACTGAAACATTTAATTTTAAAAATCAGCCAAGTTTTGACTTTTACAATGTGACTTTGGGAGTCAAAGTATCTGCATGCAAGAGATTTAGACCTAGGGGAAATGCTTATTAACCTTCACCTTACTATTCCTATGAAATATTATGCAGTCTGTCAGTAAAGCATATTCTGCCATAATCTAACTTTAGGATTACATGTAGAGAAGTTTTTGAATTATATCTGTACAGTCAAGCCAAATATCATGTAAGATCAAATACTCACATTTTTAAATCCATCCTTTTTTTGAAGGGTACATTTCTAGTAATTGCACAAGAAAGTATTCACATGTTGAAAAATACATAGCCCAAACTAACTACTTGATTAAAATTATACACTCACAAGTACAAAACAATTTATATGTCATTTAACAACTTTCCTTTTTATCAGTCCTCTAAGTGATAATGCTTTAGCAATTCAAAGAAATTAACTATCTGCTTTGGATCATGTTAGACTCTCAACATTAAAACCCAGAAATGTGGTGGAGAGCGACGCAAAGAGTTAGGATATCCTTTTCTTTGCCAGACTTGATCATATACTGTTTGCATTCTTCCCTCTATCTGTTCTACTATATAGCTATAATCTTTAATTGATGAAAGAAGTCAAAAGAAAAGTTAATAATAGCATTCTGAAGCTATGAATTAAAAACTGAAGTATCCCTCCTTAGATTGAATGTCTCGCTATATTTCTAAAGGCAAGTAATGATACTGAGATCCAAAGTAATCCATCCTCAATGACTACCACTCCTTGTCATTTGATTGCCTCAATACAGCAGATAAATTCAAATGGCTTCAGTCCAATTTGAGGTGTATGAGTGTGAAGAGCACAGTAATAATAAAACCAATTGACTTAAAATGGTTCTGCATGTGGAAGTGACTACAAGTGATATCTCTTTTTCTGCTGTTAATACAGGCAAGTAGATTATATTTTTGCATCAAGGTCTGTAATTATAAAAGAATTAAAATTAATCTACAGATACCTAGAAATAGAGCTTAATATCAGGACTAGGTATATAAATGCCAAATATATATCCTATAAGCTGATTAGCCATGGACTTCCCTGAAAGGCAATTTAAATCAATGGGAGTACACTCAGTTGTACAAAGGAGCCTTCAAACATCCTTATCTTCACATTCATTAAATAACTTCATCTTTCTAAACAAGCTGGCACAATTTGCTCCTCCTTTGAAAAATATATCTAAAAAATATAACTGAAATGAATGTAAACCAAAACCAAGGACAAATGTCAGAGAGGACAAGAAAATAAAGGTATTTGCCAGCATGGAAAACAAACACTGTAAAATGATGCAAAACAAAGCTAGGCAAAACAACTTATTAACAGAATAGCCCCCAAACAAAGGTTAATGAACAGTGAAAAGCTTTTATCTTCACCCTACACTGAAATCAACTTTAAAACACCTCTTGCAAAAGAAAGGACAGCAGCTGTGGCAATCCCACTATATATTAAACTGTCTCTTTTTGAAATTCTCTTTTCCCCAAGGTAACTGATCCCCAGAGAGGCAATCTCAAATTATGGCTAACGTAAAAGTCAATGGATTTGGAAGGCACATTCTCTTTTCATCAGGATAAATCGAAGATATAGTCCCAAAGGGAAAAAAAAATCTGACCCACTGCATATGAAAAGGCCTCATGCATATTCAAGCATATGCTGCATCATGGCTTACACTGTCCTGGTCTTGCCAGCCCTGCACTATGTGCTTGTTGCGTGTGTTTGCAACAGCCACAATTCCTGCTGTATTTCAGTCTTTTCATAGACCCATGACTCAAAGCTAAATGGAGAATCATCAGAAATTATCCCTATAGCTTCTCTGCTGAGGATGCTTTAACTTCAGTTAAGTCTTTTGGCATCAAGATAAGAGTTAATGTGTTTTCAGAGGTGTAAGCACATCCTGTGGCTCCACAGACATTCACAGAGATAATGGGTTCAGACCACTTTGGAGATACCAGCTATTCCAGATTCAAACTTGTAAATAAAAGTCAGAAAAGAGTTTCCTCTAGATCCACCATAGGGAAACTGTATGGAAACCTTGGAGCACACGAAGTCAATATTACCCCAGTTTGAAACTTGAATACTTTTAAAGTCTATATTGTTGGCATATTAGCTCTAAGCCTCTGGAATGCAATTTGGATTTCAAAACCCTCATGACGTTTCATGGTATTAGCTTCAGTACCTGAGTGTAAATTTTACCTCAGATATACTTATTCTCCCTCTCCACAACCCTGCAGTTGTAGCTGAACACAGGATTTCCATTCACTCCCGGTCATAATCTACTGTGAATCACTCTTTCTTATCATAGTCCCTCTACCACATTCCACTTTCAGAAGGCTGCAAATTAATTTGGGATTAAAGCTATTATAAAATATGGTATTGCTGCATAAACCCACAACCTACTGAATAGACAGTTAATTAATCATCATTTTCGGTCTCCTAGGAGCAGGAAACAAGGTCATTTTATGGGCAGAAGGTAAGAGTTCCTATTTATTCTCCTTTAATTTTTCCTCCTGTTAGCTAAGCTGTCCTACTGAAAGCCTAAAACAAAATTTTTACCCTTTCTGATGCTCCAATATATCACCATCCTGGGGTGAAAACGTCTGCCAAGCCTGATAAATTATTTTACTCCATGCTCTTGCCTTTTTACCTATGCAGGCTGAGTGCTGAAAGGTGTTTGGACAGCACATCCAATTACAGCACTGCAGAGAAACACTCTTTACCAGGAGGAGAGGAGAAAGGTCAGATGCCACGATGAAATTCTGCACACCTCTCCACTGAGTCAGCTTGAGCTGCCCTTCTTATCTCCACAAACCTCTTTTAAAATCTCTTCTTGCTTCTTTCATCAGCCGAAATGGGTAGAGAGTAAATGCTTCCCCAAATGTCACAGGCAGTGAGACTTGTCATGGTTGCCCAGTGTGGAAATGTCAAGCCTCTTCACTCCAGCAGAAAGGTATCAGGTGCCCAGCTGAGTTAGCCCAAGGACACACCAAGTTAATTTTTCCATTTATTAGCTGTATAAATATGTCTGAATACTGCCACTCCTCTCATGTAACAGTTTATATGCATTACTGCCCATGGGAATTTAATGAGCTCTCCATTAAGACCTGAATTTCCTTAACTTTCCGGCTGGGACAACCACCACACTTGCCACAGTTCCCCTAGCTGTTTTAGGAAAATATTCAAACCTTTGACCTGTGTCTATTTTCACTGGCATCAATAAAACCTTGCTCAACTACTTCCGTGAAATTTTGGGGGAATGACACCAGGAGAGGTTGGTTACTTGTTAAAATTGATCTCAGTCATTCATTAGTCCATGTGCATTTTCATTTAAAAAACAGAGAAACATGTCAGACATGCAGAGACAAGGAACAAATCCCATCAAACTTCAAAATAAATTCTGAGGGGAAAAAAAAGAAACTAAGATAAACTTTCAAACAAACAAGCACTTCTTAATTAAGTTACCCAAAAAACCCCAAGGTGCGTAATACCGGAACCATGATGAACAACACCAGCAGTGCTCAAACTCAGCAAGAATAAATCATGCACTTGAAGTAATTATACCTGACACTAACTAGAAGGCGTCACACACAAAAAAATGTTAATAATTTTTTTACTTATTAATTACCATTGCCTATTCCCCTTTCCCTTCCGCTGTTGCCCGGTGTTGGCAGAGGGCTGCTCATTTCATAGATTCATAGAATCATAGAATGATTTGCGTTGGAAGGGACCCTTAAAGGTCATCTAGTCCAAGCTGCCAGCAATGAGCAGGGACATCTTCAACTAGATCAGGTTGCTCAGAGCCCCATCCAACCTGACCTTGAGTGTTTCCAGGGATGGGGCATCTACCACCTCTCTGGGCAACCTGTTCAGTGTTTCACCACCCTCGTTGTAAAAAATTTCTTCCTTATATCTAATCTGAATCTACCCTCTTTTAGTTTAGAACCATTACCCCTTGTCCTATCACAACAGGCCCTACTAAAAAGTCTGTCCCATTTCCCTTCCAAACTCTCACCCTTATCTATGCAACCTGCCTAACAGCCCCAAAACTCAGTCTGATGACTTTAATGATATCTCTGCACTTGCAGTGCAGTTCTTCTATCATTTTCTTACCCAACAGGGACGATTCAAAAGCACCGACCTATAAATTCAGAGTGGGTCTTAATCAATAGGCTCAAAAATATTACAAAACAAAATGTGAAACTGCAGCCTGACCTATTCTACTGCTTCCACCAGCCAAGATTTCACTTCCTGAGTCAGGAAGTGACAGCACTTTGGTGGTATAGGAATTAACCTGTCCATCTCCAGAGTTCCCACAGAAACAACCTCACTGAGCTTATGCAAAGAGCTGCACAACTCTTCTATCTTTTGTTCAGGAGCTGAGCAAAAATATCATTAAAAAAATTCAGAGTGAGTATAATACCAAATTTGATTTGTTGTCGTCTTCTCCTCTGAAATGAAATACCCCAAGGGGAGAAAATGACGAATAAAGCATAGTTCATAGACAACATTTTGTGTTTCTTGTAAGGGAAAAAATGGAAATGAAGAGTTGGACGCAGATTCCCAGACTTGTAGGGGAAGGAAGAGGACATGCCACAATTTTATCTCTTCCATGGAGGTAAAAAAATAAGTTTAATGTCTTCCTCTGCCCAGGTTAGAATCCTGTCTCCTCTAAAAGCATGAACCCTGTGGCATAGTCTTAGATGCATTTGTATGCAAGGAGGCTACTGCTAACACTGCTTAACATTACATGAATAAAGACACATCTATTGCAAGGAGGAAGTAGAATGTGGGTATTTCCCCTCTAGGCAAGAAAATCAGCTCTTCAGCTACATTTTTAGTACATCTTCAAGCCTTCAAAATGGAAATGTTCAATTTTTCACAATGATGGAGCTGGGATGAGGCATCCTCCAGGAGCTCTACCTCTTCCCAGCTCACCTGGCAGCACAACAGGACCTTCCTGTCCTGTTCATAGACTGTGGGCAGGAACTTCACAAAGATGAAAAAGGTAAGTAGAAAGTATTATTGCCTTTTGCATTATTTTCACAGCTGGCATATATATATATTAAACCAGCTGTTAGGGACTTAATTTACTCACAAAGACAGTAAGCTCTTCTTTTTGTCAGAAAACTCACCAATCTTGCTGGAAGTCTGGTTTCCACTCAATTATAAATTTCCCATCAACTTCCCTGGGATCTGGTGTTCTTCTCCACTTTTATGGAATCTGAAAACAATCATTAACAAGCAAAGCAAGATGGTATTTTGAATGAATTACAGTGAGTGACACATTTATTTTGATAGATGAAAGTATCACTTTAGGAGTGAAACATTAATCTGTGCATAGTTTTAATGTAAAAAACCATACTTTTTGAGATAAATTTGGTGGGAAACAAATCCAGTAGGAAAAATGAGTTAATCCTAATATTACCACAGGGATAATCTTCAGAAATGTATCTGCATATATGGCAGCAGGGCAGGCTGGAAAGACTGAATACCTGTTATGGGTTTGTGTGGCGTGGTTTTCCTTGGTGGCAGGGGAGGGGGCTGCAGAGGCGGCCCCTTTAAGAAGCTGCTGGAAAAATTCCCCGCGCCAAAATGTCGGACGCGCCAAAATGTCGGACCCGCCTCTAGGAGGGGAGTGACGGTGGTAGCGCCTCTGGGAGAACATATTTAAGAAGGGCAACCAGTAGTGTGGAGGTGGGGAAACGTGAGAGGAACCTCTCTGCCGATACTGGAGTCAGTGAAGAAGGAGGGGGAGGAGGGGCGCCTGAGGAGGCTGATGGCCCTGCAGCCCGTGGTGAGAAGGCAGGCTGTCCCCCTGCAGCCCATGGAGGTGAATGGTGGAGCGGAGGCTCCCGAAGATGGCCGTAACTCCATGGTAAAAACCACACTGAAGCAGTGTGTGACTGGAGAGCAGCCCGCGGAAAGGACCCGCGCCAGGGAAGTTCGGGAAGAACTGAAGCCCGTGGAAAGGACCCGCACCAGGGAAGTTCGGGAAGAACTGAAGCCCACGGAAAGGACCCACGCCAGGGAAGTCTATGAGGAACTGCAGAACGCGGAAAGGACCCACGTTGGAGAAGTTGGTGAAGGACTGTCTCTTGTGGGAGGGACCCCACAGTGGAGCAGGGGAAGAGTGAGGAATCCTCCCCCTGAGGAGGAAAAGAGCAGCAGAGACAACGTGTGGCGAGCTGACCCAAAACCCCATCCTTTGTTCCCCTGTGCCGCTGGGGGGAGGAGGTAGAAAGCACTATCTCTCTGAAAGTTTTGCGGTCTTATGTTCAAAGAGTCCAAATCTCTGATGTTACTGACATGCAATAAAATACAAAAAAGAGAGGATTTTTTCTGTTAAACATAGGATTTAATTTTTTTGGCTTTATTTTTCCCTTCTTACTACCACTCTCCACTCTTAGAGTGGCCCACAAGCTAAAAAAAAAAAAAAAAAAAAAAAAATTACAGAAAGGACAGAGATACTCTTTAACATCTGTTCTTGCCTAAATCAGAGATTTTATCTAAGATAAAGGCAAGCTAAATTGTACCTTTTTTCCTCCATTTGAAAAAGGGTTTCTGCAGATCCCAGATTCTGCACTTGTTTGTATCTCTCCCTATTTCCCAAGAAATCTGTTGCTCTGTATTTCCTTGGAATTGATTTTTCTCTTTCTTACTCTTCCAAACACTTCTCCTTATACAGTCTCTACAATAAATGGAACTTAGCTTAAAATTCAGGTCATACAATTGAAGCAAAACCTTTCGTATGAATTCCAAACTTTTTAAATAACATTCCTCAATATCTATATATATAAATAGAGATGAGGGTCAGGGGGAACCTCTCTAACTATCTACTCCAAGCCCTAAAAGCCTCCCTCATGCCAAAAGAGCAGCTCTTCAAACATTTTCCTGTCCTTTCCTTGCAAGTCTTTCATTTCTTTTCCTTAGTATATGACACAGTGATTAGAGAAGTTACAGCAATTGATGCACTTCAGTGGTCTGTGTCTTCTCTGCACTTGTTAGATGGGTTCTCCTTCATGTCAGTGGGTTGTGTCATATTATGAACTAATAAGAGCATCGCCACCAGGAAGCCAGGCTCCCTGCCAGGAGTGATGGCTCTCCACATGTGCTGCTTTCATACATAGCTGAAAAAGTGTCTGCTAGGCTTGACCTCATCTCTACTTTTGCATTTTATTCTCTCTTCATAGCCTCCTGTATCACAAAAAATACATCTTCCCCTACCTTTCCACCCACAGTGAAAAGCCAGGTACACTATTCTATTTTTTAAAAAGCTGATTATAAGTATATTCCAGGTAAATTTCACACACTTGGCTAGCAAAGGGTTACATTTGGCTCTGCATCCTTTGCTATTGATTGTTTGCTGCTTTGTTTTTTGATAAAATGCTGGTGCTGGCTGATTTGAATGCCAGGGGCTAACACTCACGCCATTTCGTTCAGCTGTTGCTCTATCAATCCACATTCTAGCCTTCACTTTAAACCTGCCTCTGCGTGTTTCTCACTAGCCACTTTCTGTATGCCCCTTTATTTTTTGAGTCCTTTACTGGAACCCATGATCCTCTTCCCATCTCAATCCATACATTACCATACATTACAGCACCACATTAAGAAAACTTTCTTATTCAGGAATGCAGTGGACCATGTTAGATTTTACCACGAGGGTTTGTTTGGTTGGTTTTCTTTTACAGGATGTCTTGAACCACAGCCTCTATTTAATCCACTTAGTTTTGTTATTGATGAGTTCCACTGCCCACAGGCTTAAATCAGCAAACCATTTATGCATATTTAACCTCTGTTGACTCCTGTGGATTGCTTAAGATTAAGCACATGCTTAGATGTTTCTCTAAAGTGGAGCCATGACTTTTTTTCTTCCACTGGAGCACAGCACTAGAGCTATGAACCTAATTCCTCAGAGTCTAAAGAGGAACAGAGTGGTTTCCAATTAAACCACTTTATCAGGTAGGGCAAGTCTTAAAAAATTTAATGACACCACTAACAAGGTTCACAAATACCAAACTAACATCACTGCTTTGCTCTGCATTCCATAATAACAAGACATGATGCAATACTAAGAGAGATACCGTCTGAAATGGCCCCAAAGCACAAATGCAGAACCATATTGCGGATAAGTCTTGTCCATTATTTTTTCCATTTGACATCATCTTTCTATACTTTCTTAGAGGCATTTATGCTAAATGTCTTTCTGAAATATTTTTCAATTTCATATAATTAATAAGAATTTAGAATACTGATTGGTTTTGAGATATAACATAAACTTTTGTATAACATAAACTTTTACATTGATTTTTCTTTTGCTAATACTCAAAAATTAAATCCCTGGAATTAGAGAGACAAATGTTACTATCATAATTCTCACACAGAATAATAAACTGAAACCAATAACTACCTTTTCTGCAAAGTGGAAAGATTTATTTTGTTATGATTTTCACATTTACATGCAACTACTTTGAGTTAAACACTGATCACTTTATACCCATTAGCAAAACCTGTTCACTGGGATTGCAGAAAACAAGGCTCTTCAGGGAAACTTTTAAGCATGCATGTAAAGCAAAGCACACAAAAAAGCAGCTATGGCACTGTTCTAGGTGTTCCCAGTTAAGTGAAAACTTGTCCAACCCATGTTGCCCACACTGAAAACACCACATGGTTAGAGCTTCTTAGTAACCCCAGTAAAACCCAGAGGAATTCTTATATTCTTCAAGATTTTTGCACAACAAAAGGTCTATGTCTAAAATATTTTCAGTAAATGGGTCATATTAGAACTGGTGTCTTAGAAATTAGAAGGTTTATAGTGCTTCATGAACTAGTTGCCTCACTCCACAATTGTTCTTCATTATCCTTCAATTCCTGCTGTATCGACTAACAACCGTGCTACCTATAAAACGAACTGTATTTCCAAACTATTGGAAGCGCTCTGGAGATAGCACTTCAGGCTTTCTAAAACCTCTCCCATAAATGATATGCTATGCTAAAGTCATTGCACAGATATCTTGAGAAGGTTATTCTCTCATCAGTGCTTAATGTAATCACCTTAATAGGAAATACAGAAAAAGAAGTAAGTAATGATAGTTTTTATTCCAAGCATTTGCACCTGAAGTAAGCAAGCTGGCTTTGAATGCAGTGTAACATAGCACTCAGCATTTCCAACACCCAACTATAAATGACATGTCAGATTTTAACAGGGCAGTACTGGTAGGTCTGTAGCAGGGATTATTTACTTGTCCCCTGCCCATGATTAGAAAGTCAGGAACTGCCCTTTATTTCAGCCCATATTTCATCTGCTGCTGTCTTTCAGCTTGTGTGGGGAAGATGACTGTAAAGAGATCTGGCATGTGGGGAGACTGCAGAAATTGTTCGACTTCAGAGAAAGGACAGTAACGACAGCAGTTTGTTGCATTTGTGTCATACCAGTTCAAGGCTGCTGCAAGTACGGAACCAGCACTGCAAAGGAGAGAGCAGCTTTTGCTGAACTGTGGCCTCTCATGTGCTGGGTTTACCCTTCGTCCTCATATATCATTTAACCAGGGGACTACAGGAGCACAATTTGACTTAGCCAAATATTTTGACCCCTTATCTGGATACCTTCATTTAGGTGTAGGAAACCTCCCCATTGTTCACATGCTTTCCCTTTTCTATCTCTGCTGTTTATATATTTTCTTCTCTTACATTATGAGTTGAAGGAAGACAGTCATTGAAATACTTTGTTCCTGAATACCACCTTCCTACCGCACGTAACTCATGAGAGAGAGGTTGTGAAACTGCAGTCGTAGTTACGTCAACAAGCATCCACTGAGGTGAACAGCACTTGCAGGTTTTCCACTGCTTCTCTAGAAGGGATATAAAATACAACACTGAAGAAGGAGAATATAATAAAGAGCAGTCAGGAAAGGGGAAGGTAACATACATGGGAAAATAATGCTGCTGCTAAAGAGAATGTGTAAAAAACAATTTCTGTGATTCTTTGTAAATCTAAAGAAAACAATATACTGCATTTACTTGAAGCAATAAAATACAGGAAGAAACTGTCAAACACAACAGAGCATTACAGAGTTTGTGGGTTAGCTGAACCTCACTGTATGATCTATGACCATGACACACCAGTGCTTTCTCACTGAAAATTTCTGGTGGGAGACACCCCAACAAAAAAAAAAACCTTACTGATTTAAAGAAGTACAACTAATTTATTTCCCATTCCAACATTTCATAGAAAACTATGCCAAGGCCAGCTAGACCTGTAACAAAACATGCAGTTGGCTTGAGATGTGAGATTTTGTTGTCAACTGAAAGGTCGATTCAGGTTTCCTAAGGAGTTCATAGTATATCTGTGAAAAGCTTAACTGTGCTACCAAAATTTCCTGTTCAAGACCCCCAAGAACTATTTTATATTCTTTACCAAACTCAGGATAAAATAGTAGAGAGTAGGTAGTTATTTAGGTGTTCACCAGGCATCTAATCTGTCCCCACCCCACAGCAGATTGAGTTCAATTTAATTTTAAAGGCCATATAAGAAATCTAAGCAAGTCATAAGAAGTGGAAATGCCATGCAGGTTACCCCCTTGCCACTGCCTTTCTGCACGGGGTATCTCCACACCTAAGGACCCCAAGAGAACTAATGGCTCTGCTATTAAGAACTGCAATAAGTCAGCTGTTTTGATTATTCTTTTGCTAAAGACACAGAAAAAGAAATCCAAACCAGAAGGCAGTGCAGCACAAAGGTCACACTGTCTTCCTTCCACTAGAGTTGACATGGAATATTAAACAATGAAAAATTTTGATAATTTATGCTCAAGACAAAGGTTGTAACAAGAACAAGAAATGGAAGAAACTAATTCTTCCTATGGGAAAGAGTAAAATTATAATTCACTGTGATCGCTGCCTTAGATTTTAATTTTCTGGTTCCCTTGGGCTCCACAGTAGGAGAAACTGAATGACCTCACAGAAGGATTAAAAAAAAACTTGTTTCAGTGAAAAAAATTAACTCATAAATAATTATAGATTATATCATAAGTTCTCAGCAGACCTGTTAAAACCAAAACAGAAAGTCTTATCTAGCTTGTCAGAGGTTTTTAATAGCGGTCCTTTCAATTAAAAATCCAATAAATTCGTAATTGAAAACTTATATTGTATTCAGTAAACAAAATTGTGAAAAGAGCTGTTGGAAAAGAACATGCCAGCCAAAACTCTTCTTCTCTCCTATCTGTTTTACTCTGCAATTTTACTTGGTTTTGATCTGGTCTTTAGCTAAAACACAGAAATAGAAAGGATCACCAACCCACCATTAGCCTAGAAAGTGCAGCACGTCGTGTGAAATCTGGCTCTCTGCCTCCACATAACAGGAACATCGCCCTGTCAATGCCCAGCAGTGACAGCACTGAAAGCTTATGTATTCCACCTTTTGTTTCAAAAATGTGGTTCACAAGGATGACAACAGAGACCATGGAGCTGGGAAGCTGTTTGAACCAGGTGCTTACTATTAGGGCAGCATTTTCATGCTCTCACTTGCACAGGTCCCACTTGGTCCGCAGTCAATGGATGTGGATGAAGGGAAGGGGGTGAAAAGAAAACCATCAGACAACACCCAGACAGAGACAAGAGCTTTAAAATCCTAAAAGTC
>VYZV01033887.1:37955-67799 GCA_013401275.1 Pandion haliaetus
GAGGAATCTTCCCCCTGAGGAAAGAAGCGGCAGCGACGATGTGTGGCGAGCTGACTCAACCCCCATCCCCGATTCCCCTGCGCCGCCAGGGGGAGGAGGTAGACAGCATCGGGAGTGGAACTGAGCCGGGAAGGCGGGAGGGGTGGGGGGAGGTTATTCTGATCTTTAGTTTCCCTTCCTAATACACTTGTGTTTTGTTTTTGTTTTGATTTCTAGTAAATTAAATTGATTTTGTTTCTTCCCCAAGTTGAGCCTGTCTTTTGCCCGTGACCATAAGTGGGGAGTGATCCCTCCCAGTCCTTGTCTCGACCCACGAGCCTGCCTTTGTATTTTCTCCTCATCCCAACGTGGCCAGGCGAGGGGGTGCGGGGTGAGTGAGCAGCTTCGTGGTGCTTTGTTACCGACTGAGCTGACCTGAAACCACGACAAATGGGAATGCTGCTGCTTACATTTCTCAGAGGTCTTTTGTGATACGGACTGTGAAGAAAGTTAGAAAGTCTCAAAGATAAAGGATTTTTCCACACTTCAAGGCTCAGTGGTAGAAGAATCAACAAATGTCCACCTGCACATGAATGACACCACCAAGACAAGCTGCAGTATTGGGGAATAGGGCAGGAGACTGTTCCTGAAACCAGGTGGTGCAGGAGCATCCTGCAGACCAACTATGGCACCTCACCCCGATCGGAGAGGTCAGGGATTGACCAACAGTGTCTCACCCTGCCAGTAACAGCTTCCTTGTCTTGGTAGGCTTCCTGCAAGATGGAGTTGATTTGAAATGGAGCAGCAAGCACTAATCCAGTTTAGAGGTACAGGGCTGCTCCTTCTTTTATTTTATTCTATTTCTAAGTCATGGCAAGTGGGTAAAAGTGGTAAAGTGTCATGAGTTTTCACATCATTTCATCTCATCTCTAATTTTAATTGGCAACATATCAAAGTAATTTTCCCTAAGTCGAGTCTGTATTGCCTGTGACAGTAACTGCTAAGTGTCTATTTTAAGTGTCTTTTTTTTTTTTTAATCTAATTTCTCTCCATGATCTGGCAAGGAGTGGGGAGTGAGACAGAAGCTGGGTAGGCATCTGACAGCCAGCCAGGGTCACCCCAACCCACTGTTTACCCACAAATATTCCTAAATGCTTAGGAGAACGTTATTTCCCTCTCTTCTGAAAATTACTAATAAAAGAGTCTTTGGATGATGCCATACTGCCAACAGAGGCCCAGTCCTGTCTATTTGGGAATGTCCGTTAGAACAGAAACACAGGTCTGTGAGGAACTTCACATGCAATAAATGAGATTATAAATTATAAAGCATAGTTACCTGCAGAAAACTTACTTTGTCTTTTACAACTCGCTTGATTGCTTTTTCCGTTATTATTGGAAAGTCATTCCAGAACCTCATTTCCTCTATCTGTGAGCAAACTTCTGAAGTCCAGACTGAATTTATGAGACTATTTGAAACCACTCAGTCTTATGCTAACATTTTCCTATAACTTTCTCCATTGATTACTTTTCTCTCACAGGTGCTTCTAAAGAGAAAGTCTATCACCTGTCAACCTCTAATTTCACAAGGCATCACCATATAAAATAGATCTCTATTTCTTTGGTCAATCTAATAATTTTAGAAAAATATGAGACATTTTGCAAGATAAATGTTAGAGAGTTTAATACCACTTTGAGTCAGAGAGAGCTTTGAGGCAGGAGCCTTTTCTGTTCTCCATCCCTCCTGCTCCCTTCTTTAAAGTGACACCTCCAAAAGATGCTTTAATGAACTATGCAATAAAACTTTACAAATACATATAATCTACGAATAAAATAAACTAGGAGTTTAGTCCTCAGTAATGCAGCAATTTTCAGGGATTGAAGCATACAATTCTTTCCTTTCTTTCCAAAACAAGGGTATATGAACGTATTTCTTTTCTCAGTTAAAAAACAGTTCAAGGCTCACTTCCAAGGAATATAAAAGGCTGCAAGACACTAATGGTCTCACAATTCTTTTTCTCAGGAAAGTTCGCAAAGTCCCAGACTGAAGATTAAATAAGCTGGATCAGGTTGATCATGCATGCTTCCCAAAGCCAGGATAAGAACAAGCAGGAGTGCTCTGTCTGCACGCTATAGAAAGAAAATATGGAGTTCTTCATTTACTTCATGAAACAAGTATGTAAAAATAAGTCTTCTATTACACAAAGGATTCTGCGAACAATTGAGGACTCCAAAATACCAGACAGTATTAGATAAGCTGTAGGTTTTTTATGTCTTCTTTCTGTGTCTTTTCTGTGTGGTTTCCTTGGACCAGGTTTTTTTTAAAAAATCGTAATCTTTCAAGTGCTTTCAGGATCCTGCCTTTGGGCCCGGGAACACGCTCAGATGACTGCACCCACACCATCCCACCGAGGAGAACACACTGGCACTATGGAGTGCACTGAGGCTTAGGAATATGGTGACATTCTGGGTTGAGTAGAAACACTAAGGGCAATGCCACAAGATCTCACCTGCTTTGGAAAACCACAAACACTTCAACTAAAGCTAAACTAGCAAAAAATACATTTCAGGAGTGGTTTAGAGCTGTTATAAAACAGGGGAAGACAAAAGACAGGATAATTTAGTGTTTCATAAAATGTCACACAAGGTTTGTGACAGACAAGAACGCAATCCATTTCTTCCACATCATAAACAAGAGGCTATTCTTTGCTTCTGCAGATCAAGGTTATTTGCTTGCCCATGTCCTAATTTATAGATAGAGATCAGGCACTTCCATTCCTTTCTTTCAAAATTAGATAAAAGTTAGAAAATTAGGCTGCACAACATGTCCCCTCAGAGGTACACTATGACATGCAATGTCATCCATCTAAAGTCTCCCTGATGTGAGTAGCTCAAATTCATTTACTGTCTTGCCTGGTATAGACGAAATATAAACAACAGCATTTACTGTGACCTGAGATGTGTTACTTACCCTTCTATCTTTCCTTTTTCAAACATGTTTTAATAAGTTTCAGAGAAATACAAATGCAGAAGACAGACACTAAGTGACAAGAAAAATTTACTGAGACTGAAAGATTCATATCCCTCTTGATTTTAACACAACAGCAGCTTTCACTCCCTTTAAAAAGAAAACTGAGGAGCTCAGCACTCTGCAACAGCTGGGTTTAAAACTCTCTCCAGGCACTTTCAGTTCCTCTGAAGTACGTACGTGAGAAGAAAACAAGAGGCAGCACCGAGTCAGGAGGACCACAGTCAGCACCAGGACCAAGAGCCAGGGATTTAACACAAACTACCAAAAGGGATAAATGAGCTCCAAACACTCCTGTCTGAAGTGAAATATGGAATTTAAAAGAAGCACTTGCTGCCGACAGGATCCACAAATCCACAGATCAGCTCTTCTGTACCTGCGGCTCGGGTAGACTTTAGGGAGCCAAGAAGAAAGTCCAACCTTTTAAAGCCAACCTGTC
Organism: Pandion haliaetus; assembly: GCA_013401275.1. Classification (NCBI taxonomy): domain Eukaryota; kingdom Metazoa; phylum Chordata; class Aves; order Accipitriformes; family Pandionidae; genus Pandion; species Pandion haliaetus. Next base: position 41,399 of record VYZV01033887.1, read on the forward strand.
CATCTCTACCCTGAACCCTTCCTCCCTCAAGTGTTTGGGAGCATTTTACTTCACTGAGGATGTCTGGGTCTGAACTGCCAGCCAACCAACCCTTTCCCACAGCTTTGGGAGTACTTTGGCAGTTTTTGAGAGTATTTCTGTGGTTAGCACAGGAGCTCATTAACCTTCTCCCTGTCTGGAAAGGAAGAGGAAAGCAAGCCACCTTTGAGGGTGATCTTTAGTATAGTCATCTTGTTAAACTGATGTCTGGCAAGACGGGAGTGGAGATCCCACCTTCACACAGAGAGAGTTGAGGAAGATCATCCTTTGAATCCACTGCGGGGATGTTTTGCTGTGAGCCCCACTAAGGACTGACAGTGTCAGCAATAGCAGCCTCTCCTGTAATACTCTCATTAACAAAGAAAATGTTATATGATTTACTGGCATTATTGCTTTCCCCTGAGCACTGATAAAAAAGTTGGTTTGGTCAAAGTAGCAGTAAATGAAACATAAGAGAAATATTTTTATTTTTATTATCATTGCTGCTCTTATTTCAGAAGGAAGTCAGGAGAGGGATTTCCCATGAAACACTGGTTTTCTTAGAAACCTTCTAATATCAGGTCAAAACTACATGCAGTCATCACCACTATGGGAATAAAAAGAAAGCAAAGGGTATGAGGAAACTGCAGCACTCAAGGACACTTCGGTTTTATCACCAGACAGGAGGGAAATGCCTAGTTTTCTGGTAGCTGCTCTCTCAGTGTGATCACAGTGCAGGAGGTACTCACTCACTGACTGCCCTGCTAAGCATCCCTTTTCACTCACCCTTTCTAGCTATTAACAAATCTTTAGGGAGTGTTGACTGCTAGAGGCAATAGTGCACCAAGACAATGACCTGCTGCTCCTGGCTAATGCCAGACTAGCTGCCATTGACAACAATGAGACACCAAAAAATTTCTGAGCATTAGATGTCTAGGATATTATTGGGAAAAAAAAATACTTTATAGCTAGTGCCTTGTCTATCACATGGCATTACTTTTTTCTTTAGCAACTTTTAAAGTCCAGTAGCTTGTTCTGATCCTGGAAGAATATGTACCTGGCACCTCAGCTCTGCCAATCTGCATTTTAGTATGCTACCTTAATTTATCAATAGTACCAGAGTGTGAATCAAAACAGCCAGGGCACAAATGCTCATTCCCTCTTGCCACTCAATAACAGAGTGACTAAAATCCATTAAGGGGGTAAAGTGGACAGCTAAACACTAAAATCTTAATCTGTAACACCAAGAGTTCTTGAAGCCCTCCCTAATGCAAACCTCTTCTAAAAATATCCCTCACCAGAGAAAAATACAATAGAATTTCAAATAACAGAGGAAAACACTGAGTTTAAAGCACACTAATGCATTGGTAACAGGGTTTTGTGATGCAGTAGCCATAGCAACATAATGTACTAGTGGCTTTAAAAGAAAAACAACAAAATGAAATCCCACACAGGTCCAGACAAAGTCTGGCACTCTTTTACAAGACTGGGCTGTCAAGGGGCTCTGGATTCACTCACTGAGTATATCCCATTTGAGAAGCCCAAACATACACAAATGTGTGTCTGCTCAAATGCATATTTTACTTCTTAGTTTAAATACTCAAAGAATAGTTTGATCTGATGATTTCAAACACACAAATACCAATTTAATGCATGTAAAGCAACTAAAATTTTACTCACCAGCCTGTACGTAGAGCAAGCACTATCTGTCTCACATATGAGGCAAATAGTTGACAAGCTGCTTACTTTCTGGAAGAAATAATGTTTATCACAGTGCTTCACAATCAATGCTAGGAAACTGTAGCCAAATTAGAGGTCTCTGATATTTAAACATTATAAATTTACCACTCAGGATGTAATTACTATTAGCTCAGATGTAATTCGTATTAGCTTGCCTTGAATCCAGTAATAAGCATGCTAAACTAGTGTAACTGTTTGTGGTATACATGTATTTTTGTAACACTGTGATGACATAGTCAGGCAAAATGTGTAAGTACGCAAGCAGTGTGACCCCCAAAGGGTAAAGACAGATGTGTGTAGCTGCACATTGGACCTATACAACAAAACTTGGCACAAAAAGGACAAGAGAAACACAGAGGACTAATTATAGACTGCCAAATACACAGGAATGATGGCTGGCAAGACAAAAGAAAACAATATAAGCAGCATCAGCAACTCCTCCTTTTTGGGAGAGGACAATGGCATAAAAACATAAGGTATCAGGAAGGAAGATGGGAGAAGAAAGATGACAACCCACTTCAGCTTGGCCTTTTCTCACTGATGAGCTCTCAAGCTTGTTCACCTGGACCTCAGCCTCTAGGCCCACCAGCAGCATGGCCACCAGCACGAGATGGCATTGCCTCACTGGTCCTGTGTACTCACAACTAATTTAGAACATTAGTGGTAAAGAATAATGGCTTTATATAAAGGGCAATGATGATTAATATTGTGTAAGAACTGACCGGTAGCCAGGAGTGTGTTGTTAATGGATGAATTTAGTACTGTCCTGCTTTTTCAGTCTTCAAAGTACCCCATCACAGCACTCTCCAATTCCCTAATTGGTATGTATATACACATATATTCAGTTCCAACAAAAGCTGTTGATCTTTTTACCAAAATATTATACTCAGGAAACTTGACTTCAGTTTTGAAGCTGATCTCTCCAGAGATTTGTCACATTACTTGGCCCCTCCCTACTTTCTTCCTCCTCTGCAAAATAGGGAATAAGGAAGCTCCATCTTCCCACTCCTTGTACATCTCATCCAATTTGATTTAAACAGTTCCTTACAAGCTGTATAGTGCATTCTTTGTATACCAAAACTTGCAAATGAACAGAGATATCCAACATGAATACAGATGGGTCCCCTCTTTCTCTACATGATTCAGGGTAGCAGATATTTTTCCAAGGGTGTTATCTGATGGAGCTGCAGAGCTCCTGCTCCCATCTCCAAACACATTGCTCCTGTGCATCCATAGTACTCTCAAACTAGATATTCAAAAGCCCCAAACAGAACTAGCAGCCCAGTATAATTTCAGTATACCACTGAAATTAGAGCTAACAGACAGTAGGAGTCTTCCTCAGGCTTCTTTGAAACTCCCTCTAAGGAAACACAATAGGATATTGTGAAGATGTTATCTCTTAGTAAAGATAAAAGCTGGAGTCATGCTGTGGTCATCATAAAAGGCTTTTCTCTTTTGGTTTCTGATGTTATTCCACATTTTTCAAAAAAGGAAGTTTCTAACAGTCTGTCATTTCTCAATGAATGTCTTCTTCAGTTTCTTCTCCAAGTCTTATTTATCTAAATTTTATCAGAGAGGCATGAATGACATTTCTACCTGACTAGCAATCTTTCTGGATATGTGCTGCCTGATAAATAAACACATAAATGTGCTTTCTGAAGCTGCTGAAAATCAGAGTGAATTCCTCACGGATAATTTGTACATGTATCATACAGTGACATGCTGGAGGTACAGCTACAATGGTATTTAGGAATGAGAAAGGAGCTGGTCGCCCCTCTGCACAAACAAACAGTGGCATCTTTTCCAAAGAAAAGCAAAGCTTGTTTCTAAATATCCATGTCAACAGCTTGTTGAGGAAAAGTTTGATTAAAACAAACACAGTAAAATGGACATTCTTCATTTCAAGACTAAATAAAACATACTACCTAGATTTCCAAAATCAGCTGAAGGATGTAGACTCATGTCTTCTCTTTCTTTCAATGGAAAAGATGTGTCTATATATGCCAGCATAGACTGAAAATCCATAGTGATGTGACACTGTAGGAACATAGATCTAGAAATGCTCATAGCCCAGAAGTCCATCCATGAAATGGATGAAAATGTGCATAAAACAACATATAAATTTAAATACCCTCCTGCAAAAAATAGTTGAGACATCCTCTTTGAAGGCCACCACATGTCTTGCACCAAAACTCTGAAATACTACCTGCCTTGAGAGTATATTTATTTTGGCTGCAGCATCCCACTCTCTAATTACCTCTGCGTGGCCTGGAGGGAAATATCCTTCCTGAGCAAGCCAGAGAAAGCTGAAATCAACTCCGGCATACAAAGTTCCGCTTATAATCACATTTTTTTTTAAGGAGCTGGAAGTTTGGGGAGCTGTTATGGGTCTGTGTGGCATGGCTTTCTTTGGTGGCAGGGGAGGGGGGGCTGCAGAGGTGGCTCCTTTAAGAAGCTGCTAGAAGCTCCCGTGGCTCCAAAGAGTCGGACCCGCATCTGGGAGGGGAGTGACGGTGGTAACGCCTCTGGGAGAACATATTTAAGAAGGGGAACCGGCAGTGTGGGGGTTGGGAAACCTGAGAGAAACATTGCTGCCAATACTGGAGTCAGTGAAGAAGGAGGGGGAGGAGGGGCGCCTGAGGAGGCTGATGGCCCTGCAGCCCATGGTGAGACGGCAGGCTGTCCCCCTGCAGCCCATGGAGGTGAACGGTGGAGCAGAGGCTCCCGAAGATGGCCGTAACTCCATGGTAAAAACCGCGCTGAAGCAGTGTGAGACTGGAGAGCAGCCCGCGGAAAGGACCTGCGCCAGGGAAGTTTGTGAGGAACTGCAGCCTGTGGAAAGGAACCACGTTGGAGAAGTTGGTGAAGGACTGTCTCCCGTGGGAGGGACCCCACGGTGGAGCAGGGGACGAGTGAGGAATCTTTCCCCTGAGGAAAGGAGCGGCAGAGACGATGTGTGGCGAGCTGACTCAACCCCCATCCCCTGTTCCCCTGCTCCGCCGGGGGGAAAGAGGTAGAAAGAACCGGGAATAGAGCTGAGCCGGGAAGGCAGGGAGGCAGGAGGGGGTGAAGGTGTTCTGATGTTTGGTTTTCCTTCCTAATACCCTTGCTTTTGATTTGATTTGTAGTAAATTAAATTGATTTTGTTTCTTCCCCAAGTTGAGCCTGTCTTTTGCCCATGACCATAAGTGGGGAGTGATCCCTCCCAGTCCTTGTCTTGACCCACGAGCCTGCCTTTGTATTTTCTCCTCACCCCAACATGGCCAGGTGCGGGGGTGCGGGGTGAGTGAGCAGCTTCGTGGTGCTTTGTTACCGGCTGAGCTGAAACCACGACAGGAGCAGATTGTGGTCAAAGATAAACCTGCTTGACAAGATCAGGTGATTTGTGAAGAGAAAATTGTTGCCTGTGTAAATGTAATTAGGTTGCACTATAGAGAAGCTGCCACAGTCACAGCACCCTCCACTGGGGTAAACCAGAGTAATTAAAGCAGTTTTAATGCCTATTTACACCAGCAAAGAATCTGGCTCTAACACTGGCTGTCAAAAAAAGAAAGATGGAGGTGGTGAAATTACATAATTCCATAAAAAGCTATTACAAACTAGTGAAGTGCTGGTGCTGAAATATCTAATTATCCATCAGTATATTAACCTCTTTGCTCACAGATGTCAACGTGTGAAATGGATGCAGTGCATTCAGTGCAGTCACATGTTCCCCAAACCCCTACCAATGTGTAAAATTGGGCCACTACCAGCAGATGAGTTCACATTTTAATTTGCTGTGAAGGTTCAGATCATTTGTTCTGCTCTGCAAAACCCCCAAAAAGGGTTAGCCAAAGCTTTCTGCAGCAAAAAATGTATTGACAGAAAGCCTTTGGAACAAGGGAAAAGCAAAAAGAGCTTTAATGGCATGAGTACAAGTTGGATAACCCAAAACACAAGTTATGCAGGCTGCTGAGTTGAGGAAGCCCTACCTCAGCTCAGCTCTCCCATGTCCAGACTATAATATTCTTGTTCTTAAGTGGTGTTTCTCTTCATATATTTCCTCGGAAAAAGTCTGCACTTAAGATCTAAATACTATCCACAGGAACCTACGATGACCTTAACTGGTGAAGAGATAAGACTTAATAATTTCTTAACTATTACCAATGTTTCTATAATTCCCATATGCTATTGAGATTTGAGGGGCAGGGGTTATTCTGCTTTTTTTTTTTTAATTAGACAGAGCAGACAACTTGTGCTTACTCTATAATTTTCCCCTTTCCAGCAGAAGACCTTTGAACAACAATCGCTTCTTCCAGTTCTCTCCATTTTACCTACAAACTCAAAGCTGACTTTCCTCTACTGCTGACAAAGTGAACTTGAGCAGTGGGAAGCCAGTAAATCTCAAACAGCAGTGATGCTTTATGTACCTTAAGTACTGTAAGATTAAAAATGTGGTTTTATCACAGTGTGATACCAACGTTAATAACTAGTCTGGAGCAAGAATTCAAACCTTTCAGTATTCTATAATTGAAAGTAGCCCAGTTGCACATGGACTTATCTAGGAACAGAGGAGCTCAGATCATCTTAATCAGTATTTCACTCAAATAGGAAAGCCTGAGAAGGGCAGTGAAGCATCACTCAGTCATGCACTATCAACAGTGGCACAACAAACATGGGGTTTGCATTAGCAAATGAAGCTACATGCAAGTAACAGATTATCTGACACCATCTGATTACAAAAAAGGTCAGGCATGCAGAAAATTTCATTCGTGGCACTTGGTGAAAGCAGAGAGGATATTAAAATTTTAAATTTTCATTCCACCAACAATAATTTTACCTGCAGCTACATCTTCAGTTGTCACAGCACCAAGCAATTATTTTTCTTTCAGCTTTTTTATTATTGCTTCTCCTTTTCAATAGGCTTTTGTAAGAAAGACAATTATTTCATAAAGCTTAATTGTTGTTTCATTTTCTATTTTGCCTGAACTCAATAGCTAATAACTACATAATGTTAAAAAACAGCTGTCCCTCACAAGCATGGATACAGATACTGCACATCACACTACAGAACTGGCATTCAGCTGAAGACATCACATATCAAAGGGATGCAGAGCGACAGGAGCAAGAGAAACTTGAGGAATTACAAAGCAGGGCCTCAAGTACGTGTACACAGATGCACACAGCCTGGGAAGCCAGCCAGAGGAAGCACAGCTCCATGCATGGTCACCAAGCTACAGCATCATTGGAGTAACAGAGACAGGGTGCGACACTACATGACTGGAGTGAGGGATGGACACAAGCTCATCAGGAAAGAGAGGCAGGGATCATCAGGAAAGAGAGGCAGGGATGATGAAAAGACCAGCTGGCCTCCACATGAGGGAGCAGATTGGATGTCACACCTCTGCTAAGGGATGGAGGACAGCTGGCTGAGAGATGTGGGTCAGAGGCAGAGGAGAGGCCAGTGGGGGTGACACTGCAGTGGGTCCACTCGATCAGGGTGAGGAAATGAAAGAAAGTTTCCTTAAATAACTTGAAGAAGTTTTGACCCTGGTTCTTGTAGGAGACTTTAACTTCCCTGACATCTGCTGGAAAGACAACATTGTGGGAGACAAGTGGTCAAAAAGATTTGTAGAGGCTGTCAGGTACAACTTCTTGACACTCATCCTGGAGCAGCCAGAGGGGCTGCTGCACAACTGAGTTTGCTGTTCATCAACAGGGAAGCTCTGTTTGGGAATGGGATAATCCAAGGCAGCCTTGGCTGTAGTGACCATGAAATAGTGGGGATCACGATCCAGAGGGGAGAGAGAGGAAGGAGAGCAGCAGAGCACAGACTCGGGCTTCAGGAGCACAGACTTTAGTTTATTCAAGGACTGGTATTTGGGATCCCATGGGAGGCAGCTCTGAAGAGAGTGAGCGAGCTCAGGAAATCTGTCAGAACTTTAAGGTCAGCTTCCTCCAAATGCGAGAATGGTCCATCCCAAAACTCAGGAAAACATGTAGATCTAATCAGGAGACTGGTTTGGCTAAACTGGGAATTCATGATGGGGCTCCTACACAGCGTGCAGGAGCTGGGAGCAGGGACTGGCTACAAAGGAGGACACCTTGAACATTGCCCAGGCATGCAGGGATGGTGTTAACAACACCAAAGGTCACCTTGAGCTGGGGCTGCCTGGCTCATCCACCCTGCTCAGGATGGTGGATACGCCCTGGTGAAGCAGCCATGTTGTCCCTGTCATCTGCCTGGGGAGGTACTGCACCCTGAGAGGCACTTGTGGGGAAGACAGGCCCCAGCTGAAACAAGGGAGGTTCAGGCCAGAGGTGAGGAACAGCTTTTCCTCCATGAGGACAGCCCAGCCATGGCACAGGCTTCCCAGTGAGGTTGTACCATCACCATTCTTGGAGGTTATCAAGTCCCATCTGGATCACGCCCTGAGCAGCCTGGTCTGACCCCAGAGGTGACCTGCTTTGAGCAGGAGGTTGGACAGGGACTTCCTGAGGTCACCTCTAACCTGAGTTATCCTGTGAGGTACTGTTACGGGTTTGTGTGGCGCAGTTTTCTTTGGTGGCAGGGGAGGGGAGCTGCAGAGGCGGCCCCTTTAAGAACTTGCTGGAAGAATTCGCTGCCCCAAAATGTTGGACCCGCGCACCAAAATGTCGGACCCGCGCGCCAAAATGTCAGACCCACCTCTAGGCGGGGACTGACGGTGGTAACACCTCTGGGAAAACATATTTAAGAAGGGGAACCGGTAGTGTGGGGGTTGGGAAACGTGAGAGGAACATCGCTGCCGATACTGCAATCATGGAAGTGGAGGGGGAGGAGGAGGCGCCTGAGGAGGCTGATGGCCCTGAAGCCCATGGAGGTGAATGGTGGAGCGGAGGCTCCCGAAGGTGGCCGTAACCCCATGGTAAAAACCACGCTGAAGCAGTGTGAGACAGGAGAGCAGCCCACGGAAAGGACCCGCGCCAGGGGAGTTCGGGAAGAACTGGAGCCCGCGGAAAGGACCCGCGCCAGGGGAGTTCGGGAAGAACTTTGGAGAAGTTGGTGAAGGACTGTCTCCCATGGGAGGGACCCCACGGTGGAGCAGGGAATGAGAGAGGAATCTTCCCCCTGAGGAAAGAAGCGGCAGTGACGATGTGTGGCGAGCTGACTCAACCCCCATTCCCCGATTCCCCTGCGCCGCCGGGGGGAGGAGGTAGAAAGCATCGGGAATGGAGCTGATCCGGGAAGGCAGGAGGGGTGGGGGGAGGTTGTTCTGATGTTTAGTTTCCCTTCCTAATACCCTTGTGTTTTGTTTTTGTTTTGATTTCTAGTAAATTAAATTGATTTTGTTTCTTCCCCAAGTTGAGCCTGTCTTTTGCCCATGACCATAAGTGGGGAGTGATCCCTCCCAGTCCTTGTCTCGACCCACGAGCCTGCCTTTGTATTTTCTCCTCATCCCAACGTGGCCAGGCGAGGGGGTGCGGGGTGAGTGAGCAGCTTCGTGGTGCTTTGTTACTGACTGAGCTGACCTGAAACCACGACACGTACATTCAAGTTTATCATATCACAGAACATATTCCTGAATATAAACCTAAATTGAACATATCCTATAAAGCAGAAACTATACAGATGCTTTTTGAAGTTGATCGTACAGTTTGCTCTGGGCTTTCACATGCCAACAGAAAGTAAACTACATAACACATGAGAAAGGTCTGTATCACCATCATGAGACATACACAGGGTAGCTGAAGTGGTAATGACTTTCCCTCTTGTTTTCCCAGGAAAATCGCCTCTTGCATATAAAACTCAAGATGTGGAAATTAACATTGCACACTAAAAAGATTTTTTTCAAACTTTATGCTGGATTAACCCATTTTATCTTCCCAGATACGAAGTCTCCCACGAGATCTGTGATAACACCCTGCATACGTACCTGCTAAATCTCCTGGCATGACATGTGTATGACTTTGCTGTCCTGCTGTCGTGGTTTCGGTTTCAGCCCAGCCGGTAACAAAACACCACGAATCCACTCACTCACTCCCCCACCCCCGCACCTGGCCACGTTGGGGTGAGGAGAAAATCCAAAGGCAGGCTCGTGGGTCGAGACAAGGACTGGGAGGGATCACTCCCCACTTATGGTCATGGGCAAAAGACAGGCTCAACTTGGGGAAGAAACAAAATCAATTTAATTTACTACAAATCAAATCAAAAGCAAGGGTATTAGGAAGGAAAACCAAACATCAGAACACCTTCACCCCCTCCTGCCTCCCTGCCTTCCCGGCTCAGCTCTATTCCCGGTTCTTTCTACCTCTTTCCCCCCGGCGGAGCAGGGGAACAGGGGATGGGGGTTGAGTCAGCTCGCCACACATCGTCTCTGCCGCTCCTTTCCTCAGGGGAAAGATTCCTCACTCGTCCCCTGCTCCACTGTGGGGTCCCTCCCACGGGAGACAGTCCTTCACCAACTTCTCCAACGTGGTTCCTTTCCACAGGCTGCAGTTCCTCACAAACTTCCCTGGCGCGGGTCCTTTCTGCAGGCTGCTCTCCAGTCTCACACTGCTTCAGCGCGGTTTTTACCATGGAGTTACCGCCATCTTCGGGAGCCTCCGCTCCACCGTTCACCTCCATGGGCTGCAGGGGGACAGCCTGCCGTCTCACTACGGGCTGCAGGGCCATCAGCCTCCTCAGGTGCCCCTCCTCCCCCTCCTTCTTCACTGACCTCGGTATTGGCAGAGGTTTCCTCTCACGTTCCCCAACCCCCGCACTGCCGGTTGCCCTTCTTAAATATGTTCTCCCAGAGGCGCTACCACCGTCACTGCTGGGATCGGTCTGGGCCAGAGGCAGGTCCGACTCTTTGGAGCCACGGGAGCTTCTAGCAGCTTCTTAAAGGAGCCACCTCTGCAGCCCCCTCCCCCACTTCAAAAGAAAACCGTGCCACACAGACCCATAACACCTGCCTTGACCGTACACTTGTCTTCACGAACCTTTGGGCTTTGTCACTGTGTTCTCATGCCAGGTCTGATACAGCACTTTGAATTCAGTAGCTCCACATAAAGGTTGGTCACAATAGTCTGCATCACCCCTTCTGCAAAACAGGGCACAACGGTTTGAGATATATGTGTTTAATTTTAAATTTTAAGTGAAGATATTTCTTCAGCCTTGTCAGTAAATATTATATTATCAGCGAATACCTTCCCTCATGTATCTTCTTTCCAGTGAGCTCTACTAGTAGGGTGGGGAGGACAAATCTATCCAGTTTGCTAAGCAGAACAAGTACTTGAATTCCAATAATTCCTTTAAAATCCCTACACTGCATATAATTCACTTAAGAATATGGAGATGCATGACAGGAAAAGAGCAGGAGAAGCCAAACAACTACCAGTAAGAGCAATTTGAAAACTACACAACAATCATCTGGATGGCAACACTATTTTCACGTCTCTTTTTTAGCTGTTGCTACTATTAAACGTAGCACAAAAGACAGAATCTGAAATTATTTCCAATAAAAGCAACACTTTCATATCTGCTCTAGAGTTCCATTAAATTGGGGCCACTTTCAGTGATGGAACTGCAAGTTAATTAATTTTATTTTCTTTAATTCCTTAATTGATCGCAGCTAGAAAACAAGGTCTTTTCAGCATGCCTTGTGCATCATGCTCCAGCAGCAGGCGATGCATCCCGCTGTTCACACCGCTGCTCCAAAACTGCTATCTCGCTCCAACACATGGTTCTTCCCCAGACTTTTCTGGGACTCGCACTGCTGTTGCACACTTTGCTGCTCCCTTATCCTCTAGTTCTTGTACTATATCAGGAGAAGTGCATCTCCTTTTACTTTTAAGGATTAACTAAAACATAAAACAATAAGAAATGTAGATGCTGCTCTTTTGCAGCTGCAACCAGCTGGAAGTTGTTGATTCTGTTCATAAAGACCCTGTGTCTGCAGTTGCCTGGTACAGATAGCAGCTGATTTTCTCTATTAGAAGACATCAGAAAGCAGAACAGCAATGAACTGTGAATAATATGGTATTATATAAAATGCACTAATTCTCAGGAGAAATGGACATATTTGGATCTAACAAAAATATCAGAATGTCATTTTAACAGTTTTTGGTTACTGTTTCATCTCCCTCTCTCCCAGTACACATATCTGCACCTGACCTTAAAAGATCATTAGAATGTCAAGGACACAAAACTGCGCTCTCTGTGTTCACAGATATGGGTCTAAATCAATTCTACGGTTACAATGACTTCTGAACAACAACAGAAGTCTCTTGACACAAACTGTTACCATTTTTATTTTCTAAATCAGCTTAAATACACTCTAACATATAGGACTCAATGCTACCTACAAGTCTGTGCAAATGGCTTTCTGTGCATGTACATTGCTCATTTCTTGCATGGATTTTTTGGTACTCTGTTTCATTTGTGCAAAGAAGGCTATGCACGTGTTTCTGTTCCAGATCAGTCTGCAGAGGAACAGGATGCAGCAAGGAGAGCTTCAGCATATAGGAAAAAAGAGCAATTCACTCCTCCTTCATAAATCATAATGAAACTAGGTAGGTGTAATGCAACATAAACTTGGGCAAATTCCAAAATTTCTCATGAAAGAAACCTAAGAGTATCAACCAGAAACTTGCCAGACACCCACAGTAATTAAAAAAAAAATTAAAAAATCAACTTATACAGTCAATTATTCTTTTTTAAAAAGTAAGAATATCCAAATGAAGTGGGTAAATGTCCTAAGGTGGAATTGCAGGAGTATTATTATTCAGCCATAATTTCATTCAAAAAGCCTAGTAACACCTCTTGATTTAAACGCTATACATCATTCTGGTTTTGTTTTACACTTGCTGGAAATGCCATCATAAGAAAATACAACACACTATTTCTAGTGGTGCATGTTTATGGTTTATGGTTTCCTTATCTGAACAAATTGCCATATAAGTAAAGAAAATAAAACTTTTTATTCCCAAACTATTTTAGAATTTATGTTAATTTTCTATTATAAGCATTTGACTTGGTCTATAAAAAGTCAGATGCAAAAGTCTGTACACTTTACAGTCAGGAAAAAATATGCTCTTGAGCATTTTTAGACTGTGCAACATATAAGCTTTTAAAGCCTGAGATATCCCTTCACATTTTTTCTGATGCTTAGTATCTTTTCTGTTGCTCATTTGTGATAACAATTCCTGTTGAGGATAATGAGGAAAAGCAAACATTTGTTCCACACAAATTCTGTCTTCTATCAGTAATACTGACAGGGATATGGATGTTGAAGGCAGTTTCCATCCATTCGACAAAATTCGACCTGATATGAAACTGTAGAAGAATTTTTAGTTATATTTATCACCAGATGTTACATTTAAAGATCAACATGTTTGCAAAGTAAACAGAAATAACAATCATGGCCACATCTGCAGAAAGAAAGTAAAAAGCAAGGTGTAAAACTATCACTTCCTCCTGAACCTTGTCATCTTGGCTTAACACACAGATTTGCAAGAACATATAGACACATGCTACATATATTTGAATTTAGGTCAAATTTAGCAATTAGTTGGTTTGCTAAATACTTACCACTCCTGCTTTTAGTGTAGGGCAGGAATCTGGAAAAGTTGTCAGCCATTACCAAGAAACAGCTCAGCCTATACTATTTGACCACTTTGCATCCATAGAAGTTAAGAAAGTTCAAGACTGTTTGTCTGCCCTTTCATCTTCTGTTGCAAAAATACAGCAATTAATTAAAACCTTGTGTCAAAGTAATAACCAAGCAAAAACCAATGCTGCCAATATGTTAAAAAATGACTCATAATTTTTATTCCGTTTAGCTTATGACCAGCTCTGGGGGTTATGTACCTGCTGACAGCTAGGGATCAGGAGATCCTGAAACTGTTATTATGTTTTCCCTCTTTTCAAATAAAAGTACAGCAACCATGTCCAAGAAGCTTCTGACACACATGAACAATTCAGCTGGATTTTTTCATTTGCCTGTCAGAATAACTAGGCATGCTATCAAAATTAAAGATCTGCCTTAGAAAAAAAAGATGCTTAAAACTCCATCCCAACTGTAAGGATCACTCTCATCTCAAAACTCAACATGGCAGAAAAAGACGGAAATAGCATGAGCCTAACAGCACATTCTTAAATACACAACCTCTGCCAGACCCAGCTGTGCTGGCTTAGCTGATGAGGTTACCATCTTTTGCTCTCCCCCCTTGCCCAGACCCTTGCAAGTGGAGAACAAAGACCGTTTAATGACAGATTTCCCACTACAAAGGATTGCAATGGACATGATCCCACATTGAGAACAGGATTGGAAAGTCACTTCCTACAGTTTAAAGCATTAACTTGAAAATAAAACGATGCATGGCACAATTTCTGAATAGTCTACTGGTATGGAGGGTACTGCCCATGCACTCAGGAAGGAGAACTGCCCCCAAAATACAAGTGGATAAAAGAATATGGAAGAATTGTTTTTCTATAAAAGATTTCCCTGGTTTTTCTCTCAGCACTGAGACTCTACACCAGTTCCTGGTAATCATAAATAAGAATTGGGTAGAGAAACAAGGAACTTTAGTGCAGTGCATAACAGGGGAGGAGTATTTCACCAAGATTATGCTTTAAACTACTTTAAATTTAGTGCATTCTGGTGAAATTTAAAAGGAAAATGTACACTTGGAGAGTATTTTATGATCTTGAAGGATCTGCTATTTGACAGGAATAACAACAATGTAGGGAGGGGAGATGAAGAAGTGACAGAGTGAATAAGTAATACCAACTTTTTCTTCTCTAGTTTTTGACAGGAGAATTCTTAGAGGACATAGGAAAAGCTCAAATCCATAGTAATTTTGAGAGTCTGCAAGTCTCTGCCAACAAACAGTTATATTCCCTCATATTATGGGGAAACTTTTGCCTTTGGAAATCTGTAACTTAGTTGGATTTCAAAAACCATGTTGCATCTAAACTCACGGATGAAGTGAGATACTCATAGATTATAGCATTCTCACTGAAAATCCTCCCTTGCTGGAAAATAATATGATTTGTAGTACTTCCTCCCCCTTTTCCTCGGGCACTGTACTCAACACATGCATACCCACTTCACAATTTTTGCACGTTCAACGATTATAGCATAAATATGCTGGGGAAGGAGACAGGGAAATAACTCCACTACTGAATTACCTGGTGAGTTTTTGCTTACATGCAGGCTGGAAGAATTCTTGTGGATTTCTTTATTAACAAAACTGGGAAATCTTCAGATTTGTATTACTTGTTTTCTCTCTCTATCACCACTGCCCAACCATACTTTCAGCACTGTCACCAGCAAAATACATCTCCCACCATTTAACCACTGTCATTTGGTGATGATTCTAGAAAATGTCACGATTTTAGAGGCTAAATCTAAATATAAATTGAAGTTAACATGCAAATATGGCTAGGCAAAAAGTACAATTTTTCTCTTTATCCTGCTTACATGTTTCTGGTATTTTCTGTGCTGTTTCAATTATTATTTTTATATTTCAACGGGAAGAGAGGCCAGTCACGGGAATTTTAATGTAGTTGTAAAATTTAAAGGTTACTATGCAAGTATATTTTCATTTATCCTATTTAACTCTGAAATATACCACTAAGCTGCTAATATCTAATAATCCATTTATAGAAGCTGAACATTATCTGTAAAAATTAATTCTTTACATTCACAATGTCATACAGTAAATATAAATGCTCATTCATTATTTAAAATGTATGTCTCTTCACAGAACATTTACATCATTGCAAATTTTATGTTTTCCCTGCTCGGTTTTGGCTAACCAACTCCACAGATACATTAGCACCATCTTTTGGCTAAACTGTATCCTGACCTATATTTATATCTTTCTTACAAACTGTCTTAGAAACAGGGTTGTTGTAAGGGGGCAGTGGGAAGGGTGGAAGACGCATTCAAATTCATATTGCTGCCATAAACATTCAGTGAGAGTTGTGGAAAGATTTGGAAGCAAAGGGTCATATGGTTGGTTACCTGCTCTTTCTCTGAATGGAAGGTTTACATTGGGCCATGTAATTGGGACTGACGTGGGGCACAGCCATCCACCATACCTACAAAACCAACCTCTGATATTTCCCCGGGGAATGTCTTCTGACTGTGAAGAAGAGCCAAAATAGGTATTGAAGTTCAGGCTCTTGCTGATAACCCGATTGGTCCTGATTTATATTTACACTGATGTGCCTTTACGTTGTTGTGGCCCTAAAACATAAACTTTTCAATTACTTTGTTGTCCTAGAATTGTGTAAAGGTGATTTTGTGTACAAATGCAAATCAGGTCCACTAATTATTAATCAGCTATGGTTGCTTGTTTGCATCATATCATTTTCATAAAAGAGGTAACGTGGGTCTAGACTAGAGATTTGCTGCTACTTTGCCATTCACTTGTACTTTATGCTACCTTGTGTAAAAAGCTCTATATTCAGACTAAAGGTGATCTGCAAAATGTATTTTTCCCTCCTTATTTTTTATGTTGCATTTTTTAGAGCATTTATTGAAATTAGTTAAAAAGGGGGATGAAAATGCTGCTGCTTATTTAGGCAGAAATCTCCACTCCCTTCTGTTTTAGCATTATCCTCGTCAACTGACATCACATCTGAAAAAAAAAGTCTTACATATGTTACATCTACTAATGGACCCTTAACAGGATCATGTAAGAGCAAGGATGGTTACTTGTGCAGTGACCAGGCTGGAGGGAGTATATGCCAAATAAGGCATAAATCCAGGACTTCAGGAGATTGTACAGGCTGGACTGCTGGAATTTGATTGAATGTGGAGAATATTCCAAAAGAGAGAAAAGAAATAACTATCTTCAAAAACATTTTTTTTTTGTTTTCTGGATCTGGAGGGATTCTGGGTAAGCATTTGTTTTCCTAACTTCAAAAATTAGGACTCGTGGGGCACAAAGGACCCCAGAAAATATACAATCATCTTGCTGTCACGGAGGCAGAGGGCCCTCTTGGTCCAGTCTTCTTTTCAACCAGTGAGGTGTCTCATTCTGCTTCTACTGAGGTCTCTGGAGTTTAGTCAACTACCTCAGTGAAAGCACATGTAGCCTAACCTGAACTTGCAAGGCACACTGGGATGACAAAGGTCCTTAACTACTTAATTTACCTTTAAGAGTTATGTTTGTTTTTTCTGTGTAGATCAAAGGATATCCATCTCAGCATTATTACCACATATATGCAACAGGGTGCACCACCCTTTGTGTGAAAGGAAGTACTATTTTAGAGCAAGATGAAAACTCTAAACTACAAACACAGGTGATTTCTCATTGGACAAAGACAGAATTTGGCATATGTTGCTGTTGAGATCATGTCTCTGTAGAGCTATTAATCCCATCAGAATTCCCTCTACCTCACTCGTAAAAACAATATTCTCCCAGGGCAAAACAACATAAAGTATTATGTCTTTTTAGTATGATGCTTTATATTCCAATTACTGCGATATGTAATCAATTTGACATTCTGCTTTGCAAAGCAGTCATCATTCATTGCCACCCTGATTTATGAGTGTAGATACATCATGATTTGCCTACGGCATCAAGTATTGCAGCTTTGTTAATCTATAACAGAAAGATAATTTACTGCATGACAGCAGCAAATACCAGTGCAAAACTTAACGTAAAAGAGAAGTAATAACACTTAGAGAGAAATACATGCTATGTGTGTATTTAATATGGACATATTAGAAATACATATTTGCTAATAACTATTACTGGACTAGGGTCAGATTCTAGCAGCAGTACTGCTTTGGATTATTACCTTAGCCCACAAACTAGACTTGTTAAACTAGACTTCATATGCCAAATTATTATGATGAAACTGTTCTTTGCATATTACTAATTGCACGCTAGACTGTAGTCTGGTAGTCTGGAAGTTTTGCCATGGTTTGCAGCAGGACTATATTTACAGTGAAGTGCCATCTTGCATAAAATGGGCTGAACCTGTCCAATCTAAAGGCACTTTTACTTTCTTTAAGTTTTTCCTTTGGAGCTATTTAGAGACAATAAGCAAAACTGGTAATAATTAGCTAAATTATTACTTGTATGTAAAGCCATGCAGTTCAAAAATCTCCTTTAGGTATATATGTAGTCTTGGAGACAGAGGTACAAGACAGCTGCTGTAAACTGAGCACAACAGGATAGGCAGGAAACCTATGAAAGATTTTTTTAGTCTGAAGAAAGTCAAATGAGTTAAAATAAAGGCATCTAATAAGTACTGTTAACATTGCCATAACCAGATGTCTGTTAAGATGTGACTAGCAAGTACTTAGAAAGGTATTATCTGTGTAATATAATGTTTATCTATATAACTTGTATCTATATAATATAACATACCCATACCAACAGATATTATTTTATCTCTGCTTATGTAATCTCAAACGTCAAGGTTGAGAAATCTGGAAATCCTGAAGTAAGACTGTATGCATGAAGACAAATGTTTTAGGGCCATGTGGAATGACACCTGGAAATAGGAGCGAGGCAGTCATGTTTTGAAAGAATATTGACCTATATCTGAAGAAAATTATACCAAAATGGTTAGTCAAAAGAGAAACAGGTTATTTAAGAAAAGAGGCACTGATGATAGGTAACAACTTGAACGGACATACTGTCAAAGAAAAGAGGAATCTTCTGTTACAACCCAATTAACCTTGTGTAGGGAATCACATCATTCATCCATGCATAAAAGTTGACCATACAAACCGCAAAGATGTCATTACCCTGGATTGGGTATCTAAAACTATAACAAACTGCACTGAGTTGTTTCTCTAGAACTGGAAGGGCAGAAGGGCAGAATGGGTCATGCTGCTATCCCACATATGTACTACTACATATGTAAGTACTGTCTTGTTACCATTGAAGGGGAGTGTACCTTATATTTGGTCTACATATGTTTGGACTGTTTGATTGTTCTGGTCACCTACCCCTTCTGGGTGTGGCAATTAAATCTGGGTGCAACTAGGAAATGTCCAGTCCTCCCAAGCCTCTCTCTGGTTTTGGTCTTCTGATATTCAAGAAGCTATGTGAATTACTGTGTTGGTGGATATGATACCAGGAGTGAACCAGAAAGCAGACAAAAAAGCAGGAAAGTACAATAGCTTGTCTCATTCTAGCTGGCAACAATTACATCAACCAAGAATTGTACAATACCATAACTGAAGATTTATAGGATAAAAAAGCCCATAGCTTGAAATTTCAAAAAGGTGGAGGAGCTTTCTGTCCCACTATTCAGTAAATGAGGGGGAAAAGTGGTTGCAAAGCTACATTGCTTATACTGCTCATATTTTTCAGCAAGGGAAAATCTTCAAGGAACTAGTAGGTTTCTGCTTGCCCTCTAAAGAGCTGGAGTTTTGTAACTTTACATCATTGACTGAAAGTACAGTGTTTATAAAATGGCTATCAAGGGATGCAGCCCACCTGAATCTCATTCTAGTTACTTCCAACCACATCTAGCAGAAAATCTACCCTGACAACATACACAAATAATAATATCTACTTCAGCAAAATTTAATATAGGAAAAGAGAAGAGGAAATAATAAAAAGGAAGGAAAACATTTATCATTATGTGGGCAACTCAGAGGCAAAAACTGAAATTACCTAAAGCAAGTTAGAACTGCTAGAACTGAAAAATTAGAAAAATGAGTTTTTCCTTGAGTTTTGAAAGTCTAAAAAGTCTCATGACATCCCTATTTGCATGAGAAAGTTTAAGTTCAAGGAGATATTTTGGACAAATAAAAAGAGATACTAAAACCTGCATGTTCCTTTAAAGATAGTACCCCAAGTTTTTGCAATTAGTTTAAATTGATTCAGAAATAATTTAAACTACACCAAAAAAAGTTTCTAAATGGAAATATGCTGAAATAAGGGGAAGGGAGGAATTGCAAACTTGCAGGAGGGATTTTTCTCCCTTATGCACTGACTTTACTGGTTATTTTTTAAAACTTTTGTAAGGCTTCTAAATATATGGTTCATCCTTGTTAAATTTTTTAAGTGTGGAAGCTTTGAAATTTAAGCCAGAAGGGTACAAAACACACAGTTTTTTTTCACCTTCACATATAATTGGCTATGAAAGCACTTATTTGAACAGAATCCAGACAATCTCAAGTACTTTGGGTACCTACTGTTAAAAGCAGTATTGTTATGCAACTTAGAAATGGCAATTTTCCCATGCCAACCACAAATTATTTTTAACAGCCATTTGGCACAGTGTGTGTCTGCTGTATCATTATCATGGTAAATGTTTTGTTTATTGAAAACCCACTCTCTGTGAACAACTAAGCCAACTAACCTTAGGTATTAAATAGCACTCTTCACGTTGGTCCCTGAGCAAATGCTGTTGCGCTAATGTATTCAACTACATTATTGCAGGCAGCAGAATATTAGCTACTGCCAAACACTTAAATATTCTTTTTTAAACCAACTATGAACATCTTAAGGAAACTGGCTCATTTGAGACATTCAATGCCACTGTTAGAAGAGCTGAGATGACAGCATTGCCATTGCCTCCTTGTGCACAGTGAGGTATGGTGTAGGGAGACATGAAGGAAGGAGTGTGTCTTGGGGTCCAGAGCTGGTTCAGCTGAGAGGGGCATGTGGACAGGGGATGGACTTTGCCATCCTTCTGATCCCCACCATCCTTTTCTGATCCCCACCATCCTTCCAAGAAGCATTGGCAGGGGAAAAGGATGGGCAAGGGAGCTGTCAGGGTCATGATCTTCCTGAAGAAGAGAGAGAGAATAACCAAATTTTTCTTATGCATTGAGGGAGAGCTGGGAAAAACAGGGTTTGTCTCTCTACCATATTGTCCACCACAAAAAAAAAAAAAAAAAAAAAAAAAAAACAAAACTTTGAGATCTAGAAAAGAGAATCTCCAGNAAAAAGAAAAAAAAAAACCAAACAACAAACCACACAGGAGCTGTCGTCTTGGATGATCCATCCCCTTCTATAAACCTGAACACTGTTTCCCTTTTGGCAGGAAAAGATCATTTTAAACATCCCTAACAGACATGCTTCACTGTTCAACATTCAGGTTTTCTTACCATATAAAACCAACTATCACAACTCAGTGAAGACCCAGGAAGAGGTGAAATAGTAAGCAGGCTGAGCCCTTCCCTGCTTTTAAAAAGAACCTGAACATGAAAAAAGATATCAAACTTCTCACAAGCACTATATTTCACAGGCTAAACCATAAATGTATTCAACCATGTCAGCCTTTGAAACTTTTCATTTAGCTCTATGAAGATAAACAGTAGATCAGCATTTTCATTAAAAAGAAATGTCATGGCTCATTCCTTTCTGTGATTGAAGAGGAAGTAGCAACATCTTTCAAAACTCAGGAGAGAAACATATGCTTACAATAAAAAATAAATAAAAATCTGATTGTTGTTCCATTAAATGTTTCAGTCTGTGATTATAATTACTTCCTGATTGGGAAGAATCCCCATGTTTAAAACCCTGTGTAATAATAGCTGAAGTAGATCAAAACAGAAGTGGTAAACCTCACTGGATCAGCAAGGGGTTGCTTCCCTAGACAAGGTGCAGGGAAGGAAACTTAACTGCTCATTGTATGTTCTCTTTTTTTTATTATAATTGTGCAGCTGAAGAAACTTTCATCCCCCAATACTTTCTGTTCTCTCTCTCCAACCCATATAATTTAGCAAAGACCTGGAACAAAACTACTTAAATAGCTTAAGTTACAGCAGATTTTGATTGAGGCAGGTCAGAAAGTCCTTACACAGGCAGTTGTAGAGGAGGAATAATATTTAACAACTAGGACTGGCTGAGACAGTGGACTCCAGCTGGCATGGCGACACCAGAAATAGGTCTTTCCCTTTGATGTCAGCAACAACCAGATCAGGATGGCTCAAAGACTGGATATGAACGAGTCATTGTCCACAAATGAAACCACTGTCACGAAACAGGAGGCAGTGTCCCTGTGTCGGGCAGACACAGACCCTGCAGACTGTTTTGTAGGGCAATGGCCTATGATTAAAGCCTACTAAGATATAGACCAAGGAGCAAATATAGAGCAAAGCAACTTGGGAGGGTTTTGGCAAAAAGTCTTCCTTCACTGCAGATCTTTTGAGATCAAAGCTTTTCACTGGAGGTTACAAGTTTCAAGGAAGGATTTGTCAAGAAATATTTCTTCAGGATTAAATGACTTGTTCAAATGAAGGCCTGATGGAGAAAAGGAGGGAGGAGGGAGAGAGCCTCAAGAAGCAGTAGCTTACCTTCCCAAAATTATGAGCAGTGTATCTAGTTCTTATCATGACCCAAAAACATAAGAAATATGTAACGTGAAAAGCAGGAGATACAGCAGCTCTGTCTTACAGGCAACACACAACTCCTCTAGGGTCCACGGCAGGATGACGTTAATGGGGATGTAGCCAAGTCCCAGGCAAACTTAGCCAGACTGGCCTCAGCCTCCCCTCACATCCTCTTGCAGACCTCAGTAGTGCAACCTCCATGCTGTTTCCGTTACTCTCCTCCCAGCAAACCCCCCTGCTAGTTGTCTGGCACAGTCCAGGATGGCGGTTGCACTTGAGCTGCTGGGTATCAAGGTGGAAGCTAATGCTTCACTTATTTAGACTGTAGCATGGAGTTAAACACCTAGGGCCACCAGGGAAGCTGCACAGGAGCTTCTGCTTGTGTGGCATGCTACGCCAGGAAAACTAGTCAGAAGAGATTGGAAAGAAACAGAAATGGCAGGTAGAAGCAATAGAGATAGGACAGGTATTAGACCAATGACTGGAAATAAACTGCCCACATGTTAAATCCATCTTTCAGAAAGTAGGACTCCTGGGAATTTGTAAAAACATTCAAAGCACAAAGAAAAATCTCACAACTGTGCATCAGTGATTGGATGCTCTACATGGTAAGCTGGAAGGCAAAGACCTGCAAAATCCCTCTTCCTGAGAAGCAGTAAAATAGACTGATTACTGGACAAGAATTGCTGAGCAATCTCAAGGCAAAAGTAAGCTTCTAAAGTCCATACTTTTCTCCCTTTTACTGGAGGCTTCTTGCCCAATTGGTGTGTAAACTCCAGTCAAAAGCAGAAAACACTAGCAGACTTCACAGAGCATCTTTCTGCAAGAATTCAAGCCCAAATTTGCAAACGAAAGTGAAGACCTGATAGAGTTTTGGATGTTTATACAGGATTGTCCTCCAGCTCTTTAGTACCATAATGTAGTATACTAGTAATTTAACATAAATATATAACTGTACATAAAAAGTATACACAGAGACACTCAAAAAAAGCATCCAGAAAACCTACAGACAAGGAATTGGAAAACTTTGGTGTTGATCATGACTACTTTCTTTGTGTTAACTTTAAAATAGTAATGATTTTCTTTTATCTTAAATACATGAACAATGAAGTAAACCAGTGTCAAGTCAGATAAGAAATCCTAAGTCACTTCAAACATTTGAGATCTGATGCATACTGTAAGTACAGTTCTGCTTTCAACAGATTAAAGTACTCTCAGATCTATTTTTTGTTCTAGTCAAAGGCAGACACATTGCATAAAACATCAGGGGGATTTCTTTGATCAGATGAATATCTTCACATTTCTTGTTAAACAGTTATAAAAATAAAAAAGCCTTATAAGAGGTAAACTCAGAGGATATTTATACTTTCCATATGACAGCTCAATTGGGGTCTTGAATTTAGTACTATTTTCGAGGTGTAAGAATAATTATTTGTACAGTAAGTTTTCGAGTTATATCTCTAGAGGAGATAAAGGAATAATCCACAGCTCTGTGCAAAACAAGTCCCACTTGGAGAGGGTTGTTACCTTCATTGAAATAAACATCTGATTAATATTACTGGATTAGAATAGTGAGAGTTTCTGAGCATTAATAGGGCCTTTTTGTGCCACTCTGGAAGTCCACAGAAATGATAAAACGGTCTTAATTAAGTCTAAAGATTTTCTCAGCATAAGAGATTATCCCTCTGAGAGACAACCAGAGCAGTTCTTTGTCTTCAACAATTAGATCAGATCTGAGGCACGAATGGCAAAGCCCAGAACAGGAGTTTCTAAAAAAAAAGCATGGCAAGGACAGGGTAGTGTTCAGCCTCAACATATAGCCTTGTTTATTGGGGTTTTTAAGGCTTTTCAAAAAATAAAACTAAATTTGAGCCATCAAGTTTTCTATTGATTTTCTTCTGTGTCATGAAAAAAAAGGTTAATCAACTGCTAAGAAATTGGAAGGAGATTAACCATAGAAAAGAACTTGTAATACAAACGAAAATGGGGCTGTTAAGAGTCTCATACTTTGAGATAAAAACCACACTGGAGTGAAGAAGGTTGGTTTCTCCATCCTTTTTTTATCTTGCACCTCTGCAGACTTTAGCACCCACCAAAATAAATCTAACCACTCAATGAAAGGCTGCTTTTCCTTGGACCTTGTTTGTCAGATCACCAAGTCACGCTGAGCACTATAGATGCATGGTAACAGTTTTCCTTTTCTGTGTTACCTAGGCAACTTAGTTTTAACAGTGGGAGCGAAAGAGAAGAAATTCTTCTTAAAACATCAAGAAATCAAATAACATTCTGGCAGATTAAAGGAGTTTTATCCTCGTTTATCTAAACTACTCATCAACGCACTCAAACTCAAAGAGATGTAGGTCAGCTATTCTTTCCTTTCTTGAGTCATATCTGAAACCATGACAGTGTCTGCTTGCCAATCCCACCTCTCGTCTCAGAAATTATAACTTTCATCATCTGAAGCATTTAAGGATTTTTCAGGTGGGTCCTGCTTTGTGTTTTAAAAGTGTATTTTTTCTTGTAACAGCAATATGTCAAGTACCAGGTAGCATTTCTAAAGTCTTTGTCTTTCAAGAAAAATGCTTACTGATTATGCAAATAAAGGCCAGCTCAATAATTTATGTTTTGAGTTAATCAACACAGAGCAATGGATTTATACAAACGATTTTTTCAGACTTTAGAAAGCAATTTCCTCCTCATTTGCAAGACCATGACTAAGAGCTATGTAGCTCCATTCCTTTAGTGGTCCAGTCTGCACAATTCCTGCACCCGTTTTACAATATATTTAAATGCATGATATAAGATCTATACAGTAGTTAAATTCCAATTACACATGTGTTAAAATTACATATATGTACCTATGCTGTATACCTGCCGATATATTATTTATTCTCCTTCCAAAAACTGGAATAGATTGTGAAATTTTTTTTAAACCAACATGTCTACATGCACACTGCAGTATCTGGGCTGTCACTTTTGCCAAGGCTGGCATTTCTATGTTTTCTCAAATCAAGTGCAGCTTCTGTACCTAAGGTAGGCTTTCCATTAAACTGATATAAGAGCTGAGGAATTATTCTGAACTGGTTGTACTAGACCATTATTCTCCATTTCTTTATAGGATTGGAATTTGTATGGACTACCAAAATTTATAGAAATAATTTATAGTGATAGAAAGATATTTTTGTCTGCACTGTTGATATTCTCAGACAAGACTGTTGGCAAGGTAGCCAATTCATGTCATCCCTTGTAGGATTTTTTTCATGTCTGTGAGGTGAGGATCTGTCCACTAGGAAATCCACTGAGACTTTTTGATTCATGTTTCAGCCACGTATCAAGCATTTAAGGATAAACATCCTCCTGGTAAACAAATACCTTTGGTAGCACAGCTTGGGAAAAATAGCTCCTTCGTGACAATTTCCAATATTAGACATTCTCTCCTGTCCATGTTTGTGCAAAATAATTTGCAAATACTAGATACAACGGGATAGGAGTGAATGATGAGAAAAACTCTTTTTTTGCATTCATAGGCTTCAGTGTATTCTTTTCAAGTAGTTCAACTTGCCTATGTGTTAAAATGCTAATGCCAACCATTTGCATAGTCTCCTCTGAATAATAAATAGCAGAGACTCACTGAGTAAGAATCACAGAGTGAATTCTATGTCTATACAGACACATCACTGACCTTACAGTCTCCTTTACTGGTTTCAAGACATTTTCTTGTTTCACTTTCTTGGGAAACCTCAAGCGATATTTTGCTTTTATTTTAATTTTTATATTCACTATGATTTATCCTTTGTTGCACTGATCCCCACTGCATGTGCTTCTCCACTCCTCAGAAAACATCTCTCCACCCTCCATGATTTGGTTTTCACATTGGTTTTGACAGTTCTTTCCCATATCTGCAATAAAATCCCAGATTCCAAGAGCAATAACTGTCCAAAGAAGAAATTCTGTCTTTAGTAGTGTTATGGGTTTGTGTGACGCGGTTTTCCCTTGGTGGCAGGGGAGGGGGGCTACAGAAGCGGCCCCTTTAAGAAGTTGCTGGAGGAATTCGCTGCCCCAAAATGTCGGACCCGCGCACCAAAATGTCAGACCCACCTCTAGGCGGGGAGTGACGGTGGTAGCGCCTCTGGGAAACATATTTAAGAGGGGAACCGGTAGTGTGGGGGTTGGAAACCTGAGAGGAACATCGCTGCCGACACTGGAATCATGGAATTGGAGGGGGAGGAGGAGGCGCCTGAGGAGGCTGATGGCCCTGCAGCCCATGGGGGTGAACGGTGGAGCGGAAGCTCCCGAAGGTGGCCGTAACCCCATGGAAAAAACCGCGCTGAAGCAGTGTGAGACGGGAGAGGAGCCCACGGAAAGGACCCGCGCCAGGG
>VYZV01033887.1:76273-101056 GCA_013401275.1 Pandion haliaetus
GGGGGGGGGTTGCTGGTGACGGGGAGGGGTTTGACACAGAAAGAGCTCCACACGCTCAGTTACAGAGGTTTGGTCAGGAATTTAGTATAGCTGCTATAATGCACTTCTACAGAGCAATACTAACATCTAGTGGATGTGGGAGAAATTTTCACAGCAGGACCTTGTCGCTCTGCATTCACCTTTAGGAATGGAAACAGATGTAAGGAGAAAACAAGGGTATGCCTTTACCCCTCTCCCCTTTTTTAAAGTATATGCATATACCTACTTAAACAGCCCTAGTCAAATCTCACCGCCACTTTGCCAAATCTAAATGGGATACTTTGCCATTTCTGCTGGAAAGGGAGGTAAATTAACTACCCACACACCAAAAAAAAAACCCACAAACCGCAGAGCAGGTGGGGAGAGGATGACAGGCTGCAGGAAGGGAGAGCTTGGAGAAGATGCTAAAATCAATCCGCGTGCACCCAGCTTCTGTATCAAAATACTAAAATGAGTAGCTCCCTGAATTTACGGAGTCCCAGTATGTTATTGCCCGTCCTGCAAAAATGTATAGGAAGCTCAGTGTAACATTTGTATCTTAATACTTCTCTAAGGCAAGTATTATCATTTTACATTATTTTCTGCTGCATTATTTGTTACAAAATAAGATTATTATAACTGACACAATGCACAGCTATGCAAGCAGAATAACAAAGCATTTTGCTGTGGCTGTATGGTGCTAGACAAAAATCTCTCATCTCAAAATCCACAGGAAAAAGCAATAAGCACAGAGACTGGGGGGGGGGGGGGGGGNGGACTTCATAAAAGGCCTGAAAGTAGAAATGCAGACTCCTGCCTTATCCTAACACTGAACACAGTGTGGTGGAGCATTGGGCAGTTTGGGTCCCAAAGGCTATGTCCCCGTTAGGAAAAGGGTGCAGCGGAGCACGAGGGGCTCCATCGAGCACAACAGTCAACACACCTTTCACAGAATGCTTGCCCCAAGGGAGCAGCAACTGAACTGTAAACTCGACGCCTTCCTAGGAGGAAGCCAACTTTATTAATTGTTGTCTTATAGCAAAGGTTGAAACCTTGGAAACTCAGGGAAGGGAAGCAAGGTGAATTTTGTTTCTTCATTCTCTTGGAGTCAACAGTTAGTAATGGGAGAGGCACTGTTCACCTAGCTCAGTTACCTGTTGAAGTCTCATCTCTGATGAGAAGAGATGGAAAAATATCAATTCTTGTAACAAAATATCTGAAAATTATCATTTGAAAAAGGAAACAATGAAGACATGGATAGTGGGAAAGTTTTAACATTTTAGAAAGCCAAATGTAAAACCCTTCTGTTTGGATATTTTCATTAATCATTATTTAAAAATAATCTGAAAGTTTTTTCTTTTTTTGAAAAGATGCTTTGTTTTTTTACTTCAGAAGTAGCTTTTATATCTATATTTATAGAGTCGGTTTTCACTAAAACTAAACAATGAGTTTGGCCATACAATGCAACCTGTGTCTTTCTGAATAGGAAGAACAATTTCCTATTGCCTGAAAACAAACAGGTTTGGCTGGATCTGCAACCTTGTTTGAATGCCACTATGCTAGAAGACATCCAATACAAGCTTTGGGAGGTCACTTCCTCCCCCTTTTTTATTTTCTTATGCATTTACTAAAACTAGGAGCTCTCTTTTTGCCCCATGGCTTCCTTTTGAGAACCAGCATCCAGATGTTTCACATTCGTAAGGGCTTCAGCGGCAAAAAAGCCTCCCAGGATCCTTATCAGGCAGATTTCAACGGATCCTTATCTCTTCCTTTACTGAAAGCCTACCTAAACATGCAGCTGTTATTATGAGCTCTGCCCAGAGAGGACCACATGGTCACTGAAAGGTAGTTGCCTCCAGCCCTTTTGCTTCAGCTTGGCTACATTTTTAAAGAAAATTTCTACAGCTGGACTTGCAGTTTCTTTGCTGAAGGTAGTGCAATAGCAATCAGCTGGAATGAAATTCAGTCCACCTAAAGAGTTTCATTCAGTCCACCTAAAAGATTTTCCACTATCCATACTCCATTTTTTTCTTCAGTTGCTGAAAGGTATATAGTCCTTAACTTTATAATGAATATTCATGTGTAGTTCAATTTTACAGCCCCTACTATCAAATAGCTTTAGCAGATAGGATCAATCAAGATGTGAAGACATTGGGATCTGTTCTTGCTAAGCCTTTCAGCACTCTTAGTACACACCCAAGAGACAACTACCCATTACAGCTGTCTGACTACCCAAACTTACATAAAGCTTGTTGTTTATCCTTTTATTTTCCAAGTTTGCTCTTTACAGTCAAGTAGCTCCCTGTTAGCTGGCCTGGATGACAGTCTTTATTAGGTTCTTTTAGGTGTTTCATCCTGGCTAGCCTTATAATCGCCCTATTTTAGAGGAATGGGTCACAAATACTAACATTTTCAAGAATAACTTCTTTTAACTTTTCCATTAGTAGTGAAATATCTAGTTTTAACAAACCAGTTGTAGCACCTTTTCTGTTTATTCCAGAAGATCACAAAAAGGCCCTTTATCTATCATACACATTGTTGCATCCAGATTTTACAACAGCCTTCAAGGGCAGACAACCTTACCAACACCCTACTCAACCTATGCGAGCCAAAGGAACACACTTGATATGCAGGGCAAAGAATTTATTAATAGTCTAATTAAAAGTCTTGACAGTCTAATCCAAGAATTATTAGTAGTCCAATTACAATGATACAGACATCTATAGTCCAAAGCATCCAATTATAACAGCTCTTTTGCAATGATGATATAATTAAAATCCATATATGCAAAACTTTCTCACAGCTATCCCTTTTTCTGGTGTTGTGCCCACTCTTCACTCAATATTGTTACATCATCAGCATCTCACACTCCTCACCAGGAGGATTATAATGCTGATAATGGGATTTCTTCCTCTTCGCTCTTGAGTGTGTGCAGGTTATTTTTATGACTTTCCTAATTGTTTGCTTACTTGCTCTTGCCTCGTTGGTGCATAAATTCTATGTTAAAGCGAGTTTTACTGTATATAATAGAGTTACCGTATATTGGATACTTGTTCCTTGTTCTCTTTGTTGTACCTAAAATCAGCTTTATCCAGTGTCCATGGTTACATCATTTAAGGGCCAGGAATGACCACTCAAGGTATGTGTTTACAAGTAGTTACCATTCTGTGCCCTACACTCTCAAGGCCTCTGTAACATCTCATGCATGTATTTTTGGGTCCCTCTCCTATAATCTTCTATTTTTTATGTGCCCTTCTATTTGCTTTAAAATTTCCCAGAGGTAAGAAAAACCTCATTAAGTTTGCCACAAAAATTTTACCGCCAGGAATAAACTGGAAGTGGCATTCAGAAATAGAAATCAACTAAGCCAGCCAGCGGGGCCCGGTGAGACCAATCAGCTCTCACCTTGATATAATATACCTACTCAAGCAGGAGTACCTGGGGACCCACTGCACAAATGTGCTGAGCCTAGGGAACTCCTGAAGAACAAGCCACCAAAAGAAAGAGCTCAATAAAAGCACTGCGGTTGAAGACTATCTGGAGTGAGACACACCAGGAAGAGCCTGCACACTCTTTTAGTTTCCACCAAAAAAAAAAAAAAATTGCATGCTAGAGTACACTAACCAAGCAAATTGCATGTAAATACATTCCTGCAGAGAGGTTCTCCGCCACCCCATCCACTGGGAAAGCAATAAAGCTTTGTATCACCTTGGAGGCAGCCTCAGGTACTTCATGCAAACTGGGAGCTGACTAATAATACAGCCTTGAAAGCAAAATTCCCAAACTCTCCATTTTAGGACCATCTGACTTAATATTTAGGGTTCTTCAGCTGAAATGCTCTGCAGCCCTGAGGGACAACAGTGTCACATTTTACTCCTCTAGCTTTACAGATAGATATGATATCTAGAAGAGGCTAAATTCTCTTTTACTGTAAGACCAATTTAGCAACATAAATGTGCAAATGAGAATTTATCCGATGGCATCTATATCCCAGTATTCAGTGCAGGCTGGCTAGACCCCACAGTGACACATTAGCATCATTCCCATCTTAATCTCTCTGACTCCTTCCCCTCAAAGACATAAAAATGTAATTTTGAACAAGACATTATGAGTTGACATTATCAATAAAAGAAAAATTTCTTAAGACTAATTCAGTTACTTACTACTTACTTGGACTACAGATTGCCTCTTTCAATGCTAATCTACCTTTTCTCATTTATTGTTTACATTAAAATAATGACCCATGGTCAAAACTGAGGTTAAAATTAGAAAGGGAAATTCATAGCATTTTCAGAGCATTTTGTACATACAAATACATACATATTGACTTCTTGTGATACTTCCTTCAAAATTCAGCTTTGCAAGATCAGATCAAAGCACTAATCAGGTAAACCACCCTTTCAGCCACTTTCAGTTTTCCCTGACTTACCCCTTATGGGAATAAATGAGTGGAATAAAATTTCAGTCTGTATTCAGCCCAGAATATACACCAGACAAAACCCCATATTGGCTAATATCCTCAACCCATGCCTTGACTCTCATTTGCTCAACACAGACATTAAATACTAGCTAAATTTACCTGAAATTTCTATTTCAAATGAAATTTTTGTGTTCATGTATCTTTTTAATCTCCAGGTTAAATTATTATAATTAGTGATTTTATTTCAGCTTGTTTCCATGCACCTACCAAATAAGAGAGAAAATAGAAACCTTTTTATTATTTTTAGCAAACTCAATTTCTACCTGTTTTCATTTTCTTTCCCTTGTCTTTTTCTCCACACTCCCCAGGAAAACCTGGTCATTTTCTTGGTAAGGAAAAAAAACAAGGAGATTTGATGGAATAATTCTAATTTTCCTGCTTACCACACAAGAGCTAGAGGAGGATAAAATCAAATACTCAGAAACAAGATACTGCAGTGTTAGAAGCCTTTTGAGTGTCTAGCTGGACAGACAGAATGATGCCTCTGAGCCTCTCAACTTTTGCATGTACTAACCAGCCAAGGAGAATACAGGTCCCTGAGATACTATATGGAAAATGGGCAATGCCACATGTCTAAGGCCATCCTAAGGGATGGCCCATAGGATAACGTGGCTGAACAGGCTGGTTCATGATGAACATTTTACAGTTATATAAACTTGCTGCTGTCTTCGGTACCTACCTCAGATTACAAAAATAAAGAAATTACATTATCCAAGGTGAGTAATGATCCCTGCGAGATCCTTTCTGTTGATGAAAACTAGTCTGCAATTCATGCCTCAAAAGTCAACTCCAAGCATAATCCATTCACAACAATTTTACTTTTATGGAACAAAGCTGGTCCCCTGAATTATGACTGGGGCAGCAGAAAATAGTGAGTAAGAGATTATTTTGTAGAGCTGGCAGTTGTCATTATGGACTTGAAATAAAGCCCTTTGGTTGGGGAGGGGATGGGGTGACACAGATCATCCCGCTTTCATTTTAGGAAAAAAAAATAACTAAAAAAATAATCAAACACTGGCACTTTATTGCTCAGTGTTTTGATCCTGCCATGCTGACATTGCTGTCCTAGTTAATGCAAGCTGTAATGAGAGTAAATGATTGACCCAGATGTACTGATTTCCAATTCCTTTTCTTCTTAATGAGTGCACAGACTCTGGGCATAACTGAGCAGAGTTCTGCTAAATGTCTTCTGAAAGGCAAAAAAGCCCACAAAAAGCAATGCTGTCACTGCAAGCTGTGCCAAGAGGAAAGCATCAGTTTACCAAGTCTTCTTCAGAGCACGCAGACAGTGGTCTGCTGCTCCTGAATAACCCTGCCATGACAAACACAGCTCATCTGAGCTCCTCAGCAAACGAAACCCTGCCGTTTGCTGCCCACCTTCAGAGCACATGGGGAGCAGTCCTTCATCTCTCCGATAAAAGATAGCCATAGGTTTTGTAGGGTTGAAAGCAATTCCACTGCAGGTTGTAAAATCCAGGGCTGTTCTCAGACGTGATGGATGCTCAAGTCATACCTGTGAGAGGAATGCAGATTGCATGGGGGGAACATTTACACTGGATTTTTCACTGGTGCAGCTTAATCCCATTACTTTTTGTTTTGCTTTCACTACCTGGACTTTCCAGCCTACTCTTTAAATACTTGTAGGCCTTCCTCCATTCCTTTAAAACTATCTATTGCTTCTTTTTATGATTCCTTAATACCTGATTAAGATAGACTTAACATGAAGAAATATCCTCGTGCTTTTCCAAACCATCCCACAATCCTATAAACTCATGTTGTTATTAGTTACACTATTCTCTCTCTACCTCCTGGCAATTAATGTTGTTTGCCCCAGATAGATCCAAACTTCAACTAAAGAGGAACATAAAAATGTCAAAGTCCCATCCATTACAAAACACAGAGGTTGGCATCCCTTGTTGCTGGAATTTACAGACTGCTTTTTAGTTTTATCATTTTATCTCCCTTTAATGGCAAAATCAGTTAATCCTGGGTGGCATCATAAAACTTGCAAACAGAGGCAGACCATAAGTCAGCAAGTAGTTCCTAGAGCTTTGTGGCACAAATCCTTGTTGTAAAAAGCAGCAGCAGTTAACTCCTTCCATTTCTGCTCCTCTTTCAGGGACGTGGGGCAGGCTAAAAACTGTTACTTCTCTAATTAGCACTACTAACAGTGCTGCAATTCCTGCCCTTTACAGGTAGAAAGTGGCCCGAAGGCACAAGTCCCTTAATTAGTCAGTAAAGTATATTTAGTTTTAGAGTGGGGAGGGGAACGTGTTTGATGAGAAAGCTCAAAGGATGTTGACGTTGGAAGACTCAGATACTTCGATGGCTTAGATATGCAGACACAGGGCAGAAAGGCTCATTTTAAGCTAAAATGCTCACCTTCCATCCCACCCGTGGTTATGAAGACCTCTTTCATTTGCAATTCCTCAGATAACGCCCCAAGAGTCACTCAAGCACTCAACATTAAGGAACTAGCTAAGGAGATTTTCATCCAAATGTTAACTCGGGATCCCAAGGGAAAGCCATCACCATCTGCTCAGCTTTCTCTCTGCATGCCACCGGGGGCTCGCAGGCCCTCACATAAAACCCTCCAACATACACCATGCTGGGAAAGTCTGCTTTCCTGAGAAAAATAACAAAGGAACTGAAATGCATTGTCTTAATCGATTATTGAAACTTTAATCAGTTATGTAAGAGTTTGGTGAATGAAAAGAAAGGCAACGAGAACTGCACCTGTGTTTCTGTGAGTTATCAAAAAGGATGCTAAATCTCATCCTTTGATGTTTTCACATCAGACTACTTTCTCCCTATAGGGTATAGTGGGTTTCTTTGAAAGATCTGGCACAGGCTAGTCATAGGGACTGAAACCCCCACAAAAACAAAACAAACCAACCAACCAAACAAACAAACAGAAAAAAACAACTAGATAAACCCTATCTCGTCCAAGACATTAGATTCTGTTTCTGCTCACAAATGTGTGGTTTACAGAGGCAGTTTTGGAATCGGTTTCAGAAATGCAGATTTTTCTCATTTCCTTGGTATGATGTTACTAAACTTCCAGCTGATGCTGCAGGGATGTTTCAAATGAGCTGCTGCCACTCACATTCATGGCTCTCCTCATCAACAAGCAGAACTCGCATGCAGAGCCCATCCATCAGTCCCCCCACATTCAACACCAAATGGAGGGGACCTGACGACGCGCCCCAGATCTCAGCATCGTATAGAGAAGCTCAAGAGCAGGATATGGAAAATGCATTGAAATCATACAACCACGATCCAGCTCTCACTAACACCTGCAAGTTTTGTCACCAGTCTTCACAGGAGACAACCTATCTGAAGACCATGTTGTAGAGCACGGTTGTGATATTGCTTTGCTTTTAACCAAATCGTGAATAATGTAAAGTTCTCATTTGCATTACACTTATTTTAATATTATTTTCTTGAAAGGCCAGTGTGAGATGAACAGAGCATATGGAGAAGAAGAGCTCGCAAGCCCAGCAGAAGCAATGGTCCAACCCCAGCGACCAAGAGGTGGCGCCCAGAAACCAGTAGTCTTGCCTACGGGTCTGGTTTGAGGTGGGGGAACTGCCCAGCAGAATGCTGCTCGGATCAGGGTTATCAAGACAGGTGAAAAACAAATATCAGAACCTGGCAGATTTTTGGCAAACTGTATAAAAAGAGGAACAGCCCTTTCCAGCCTCGATTCGGCGGCTTTCCCGACTACCCAGCCTCCAGCCACCTACATCTTAGGTTACTGCCACCTTGCACAGCCCAGATAAGTACTTTGCTCCTTTTCCCACATCTTTGCTGATTGATTTATTCAAGACAGGGCCTTGGCTGCTTCTACTGGCCCCAGCTTAAGTTTTGTACACCCCTTAGAAGAACATTTGAACACAGTAAATGTGAAATTCCCTAGTAAAAATTCCTATAGTTTTTTTCAATCCCTTTTCCAGTTTCATTAAGCTGAAATTTCTCAGGTTTAATATTTAGAAGTGAATATCGAATATTCACATTTTAAGCACAAACTACTGGAGATTCAAAGAGTTTGACTATGCTGTCTTGAAGTTTTGGATACTCTTGATCACAAGTCTTGCATTTCAATACAATGGCATTGCAATATGGATGTGGTTGGGTAAAGTGTATTTACATATAGTCCAGCTTGGAGACAAACAGCCAACAGGAGCATTCAAGGATACAATAAAAGTAGATAGACAGAATGCATTAGCAAAATAAGATCTTTGAAGGTAATGTCAGAAAATAAAGTTCAACATTTAGAATTTGTTAGTAACAGGGTGGAAAACACTAAACATAGTATAATGTAACCTTGTGGACTCTGCTACCAGCCAACCATGGGGACATCTCCATCATGACGTGCCTCGGTTTTCCTGAATAGGGAAGGTGAAAGGACAGGCTTGCAGTTTCAGTATATTACCAAATGGAGAAAAAGAAACCTTTTAGTGTAGAAATTAATAAAGCTAAAAAAATCAAAGCGCAAGTCTATCCCTTCTTGCTCTTTCATGCTATGAACACAAGCTGATGATCAGCAATACATTGAAGGAGAAAAAAAGAAGAGAATGGGGGGAGGGTCTGGTTAAAATTTGTCTATGAAATTCACTGTCAAGAGATTCCACTGCGGTCAAGACATTATAAGCATTTAAAAAATAGATTTTTATACAAATAAACAAAATATTTGCAGGATTTTGAGAGACTGATAAGCCAGTACTTCAGAGTACCCAGTCACTGACTAAGAGCTATAATTATTATGGGCTGATTTTTCTATAGCTGCTTGTATTAAAGTTTTTCTGAACACGAATGAAGGACATACCAAGCTTAACCCCAATTAGCAGCAAGGAAAACATCCCATAAATCCACCCCATGATTTTATCAAGGGAAAGGAGTTGAAGCTGAAGCACTCTTTTAACAACTTTATTAAATGGTATTTGTCTAGATTCATGTCAGTCTTCCTCATAGCTGTCACTTGCCAAAAAAAGAAAAAACTGGGGGGGGGAGGTGGAGGCTGCCAATATTTAAACGTGCTTTTGAGAAAACCCCAAGATTTCATTCTGCACTGAACCCAATGGACCCTATTCTGTCTCTTGAAGAGGGAAAAAGAGCTCTGGAGGTTTCATGCTGTAGGCTTCACGCTGCATACACCTGCTTTAAAGCCATGTTCCATCTGGAGTGCTGTAAGTGCTTTAATTAAACTATTTTCATGGCATAATATCAAGATAACAGAGCAGTAAAGTCAAATACAGCCACATGGTCTTCTTTCCTTTACACGTAATTCCTGTAAAGTCTATGGGTTGCCTTTTGTCCTGCAGCTTAGGCTTCTTCTCTGCCTGCATGGTGGACATTTTTCTTCTTTTTCCCCTTCAATTGCTCTCCACCTAACAGCAGGATGACAACAGACTTAAAAGCCATTAGCACAACAGGCAATCTTCATGCAACCGGTAAAAACCAACACAGATATAAGTAGCTAGATTGCCAGCAAGGTGCTGATTTAACTGGAAATTCTGCAAACGGGAGAATATATTTATTCTCCCCATGAAGCTTAACAATACGGTTGAATTATTTCACTTAAAAAGGGAGTCTTTCATGCATATATTAATATCGCAAAAGCCTGTTATATTCTTCCATTCCTTATAGCATTTTTTTTTTTCACTTATGTATAAAGTCACCTCCATCTGCCTTTGCAATTTGCTTGATCTGCTTACTAGGAAGCAGTAAGTGGAAACCTCTACCGCTTTTTGTGCCTTCTACGTTTTACTCCTAATCATAAATTACTTTAGAAGAGCACTCTCCATCTTCACTATGAGATTTTTCAAGTATGGGAAAATTAACCTTTTATCCAACATAGTGTGTGCTCTGTATTTATTTACACCATTTATTGTGAGTGCCAAGCAGTGTAACAGATAAATTTATTCAAAGTACTCACAAAAATTACATTTGAATTTAAACACTTCACCCACCAGAATGAAAAGTTTTTACAGTGCTTGGAATGACATATTCCCCCCACACACCCCTGTACTACAGGGGTCTGCCTTTTCTATAAATCTGATTTAGATGACAACATACAGAAGACAGCTGAACACTTTTGGAAGGGTCAACTGGACAGACCTTCAAGCAACTAAAGCAGTATGGATGAATAATTTTGTTTAAGAGGACAAGCAGCAAAATTTGAGCATTGCTGCAAACGCAGGATCTAGAAGAATTTATAAAGGAGAAACAGTGAAAAAATGTTGGACTTCTGGGCCACTACATAGATTTTTTGTCCACGCTGATGAACTAACACAAGTAGGGTTTTATATATGGCATGGGTAGCATTTGCATCAGCACCAGTCACCCCACACAGCCCAAAAGAGGGAAGATTTTGGGGCTCAGCTCAGCACTAAAGCAGCAGCTCTCTGCTTATGAGACACCAGGCACAGCCCCAATCCCACCATGGGTCTGGCCCTACTGCTCTCTTGCTCCATCCTCAACAGTGATGACAAACGATGCACCACCACCCAAAGGAGTGCAGTGACTTCTTTGGCAACAGGGTCATTTCCAGCTCCCCCTGAAACATCCCATTTTCTGCAGTCAGATGCCAAACAGCCAAAACCCGTTAGCTTAGTGATGGGAGGACCTGTTCTCAGCTGGGAAGTGGTCTTCTCCAGAGAAACAAACAACCAGACAGGCCCCTGCAAGCAACCAAGACCTGCAGAAATGCTACTTTGTTTCCCCTCTATAGGGTGGGGGCAGGACCAGACTTAACTTGCAAATTTGCATTCACATCCATTTTAGAGCTAAACGTGACTTCAATTAACACCTTCACAATAACAACAGTAGTCTATGTGGGTGAACTAGCCTCATCTTGGAGTCTAGGATCTGTAAAAGTAACTCAGGAAAAAATATGTTGTTATTCCTTCCATGGTCATCACTGCAGTTGAGTGTTTGCAGAACCTTATGGTATGGGATGTGGGATTTCAGCACCAAGCCTTATCCTCAACTGCCTAATCGGTTCAAACTCTTACCAAGTAACATTATATGGAATTAACACTTTCCAGAAATAGAATTTAAAATTAACCTACTTGCACTGGCAAAACTTACTCTGGACTCTTTTTTTCTTTTTACATCAAATAAAAATACCCTGTAATAATTCTAAAACAAGGAACTGTTAAAGTAATTGTGAAAATTTCTCACCCTTACAAAATTCGTGAGCCTTTAGAGACATTTCTAGTAGTTTTTACACAATTCTGAAAGTTTCCTTAAATTCTGAAACTTCTCTCATTATGGACTTATTTGGTGAATTCCAAAACAAATTTAGCTATTAATTGGAGAGAGATTGTTTTGGATAAAAATACAGATCCTGGTGTGACGTCCTTAAGCAGAAATCCAGATGAATATGAGCTACAGTTTGATACAATATTTCGGTTTTCTTCCAGTCACAGGATTTTGTGATTTGTTGTCAGGAAGAGAAAATAAAACAGGTAACTATTACAAAACTATCTGTGAAATAATCACAGCCTTATTTGCATGGGTAAATATTAACTAAGAAGGAACTAAAAGTGTATTTAGTTCTGGGCTGGAGACTTAAAACAATGGGACACACCTGGGAAAAACATGATGGCTAATTAGTATTCCTGTTTGGCTGAAGAATTGGGGAGTTTGAAAGCATTACTAGCTGGCAACTAGAAAAAAAGGGCAGGATGACTTCCATTAGTCTTTTGATGGATGTCCAGCTGTTAGAGATACCTATGGCCATGTGTGAGGAAGACATGCTGAAATTTATTCTCTTTTGCTTGGTCGACATCTGTCTCCTTGCCCTTCCCCCACCCCTGCATCTCTGTGACTCTCCTCACTATGAAATTCTGATAAAGTATATATTTAATCAGAGATTTTCACCTACTGCTTACAAAATGCAAAAAGTCCCAGAGGCCACTAGGTGGTATATTCAACCCTCACAGCCTTCATATGATCAGAAACAGGGGAAAACAAAGATGGGAGGGAAGAGCAAGCAAGTTTAGGAAATAGTGGCAGGAATTTTTACTCCTGGTAAAAAAGGGTTTGAGTTCAAACCTCCCATCATATTATCAGCGCATGTAAATAATCTACACTACACCTGAATCAATCTTTTTTTTTTTTTAAACAGCTAACTGACAGATTTTCTGTATGAAAGTATGGTATGTCAATGACAGCAGTTGAAGTTGTGGCAACCTGCAGTAGAGCACACCCAGAAGGCATTGCCTGAGACACAATCCAAAGCCCACAAAAAGCTGGGGTATCCTCCACCATCTGATATTAAATCCAACACATTTTGAATGTTATGTTGGATCTGTCATTCCTAAAGATCAACTGCTATAAATATGTGTATGTATGTATGTATGTATGTATTTATGTATTTATGTATCTACATATAAAAGTCTTCTGTGTCAAAATTAAGTCCAACTACAGAGTCTCATTTTCTTTCTTGCCTACTCAGACCAGAGTGATACATAATGATATATTAGCAATCTATCTATTAGGTCTTTACAGCTGAAAATACCTAATGGCAAGAAAAACAGTAAGCCACAGAGCAAAATATTAGCAAGCCTGTGTAGGAAACCCTGTTCCCCATGGATTTACGTTCCATTCCTAAGACCAAATACTCAGCAAGGATTGATCACAGGACTTGACTCACTTGGTACATAGATGTCCTACGTTTTATTTTTTTAAACCTATGGCTGAAATTCAGCCAAAACTACTATCAAACCATTTGTAACATGAAAATGGCATGGGAGTTTATTAGATGTAAAAGACAAGCAGAAACCCCAGAGGACACAATTGTCCTTCAGTGGCA
Organism: Pandion haliaetus; assembly: GCA_013401275.1. NCBI lineage: Eukaryota > Metazoa > Chordata > Aves > Accipitriformes > Pandionidae > Pandion > Pandion haliaetus. The sequence continues at coordinate 89,593 of VYZV01033887.1, forward strand.
CACATACAGCTATGGCAGGAACCTAGGACACGTGTAAACCAATGCCCCCGGCGGAGGAGATGCATGAGGATCACACACTGCGGCTATCAACAACATGGCCAAGGCTGCTCTCCAGTGGAGACACTGACTGCAATTCCTACTAGATAAGAGAAAGGACCAGCAGCTCTCCCTTGACTTGTCATCACCACAAAACCAGTAGAAATCTGCATTTTCCTACTTTTAGAAGCAGAGGTTTATTTTATTTTATTTTTATTTTTACAAGCAGTTGTCCTCATTCATAACATGAGTTGCAGGCTGGCAAAGATTTTTATAGCCATAGACCACTATGAAGCAGGTGGACTGATACGTAAGTTACTTAGCAAATAACCATACTTTAACTAACTAAAGTAACAGTCTTGAACAGCACCTACAGGTGGAGCGAACTGGGGTAAGTAAGCTCAGAGGCTCAGGGCATGGAGGCACTGACAATGTCTTCTCCATGTTTTCCTTAAACTTAACTACAGAATCCACAAAACACAAAGCTGTTCAACAGTGTCTCGTATCCATATACATAATTCTACTGCAAAAAAAAAAAAGAGTACTTACAATTATTTTTACTGCAATACCACTTAGAAGGACCAATTCAGTTACAGCAGGTTGCATCCTCCTCACCTGAGGAGGAACCAGATCACTCAGAGGCACTTAAGTGTTAACGTCTTGCAAAAAGCGTGTTTGCACATCCAGGAGAAATCTCATGAATCATTAAATCCCCATTTACTGAGCTCATACATCTCAGCCTTTAGCACCTTGTTCTATCTTGCGGAAGGGCTTTATCACCTCTGTGGGATGAGCGAGGCTTGAGCTTGCCCAGGCTTTCCAAGGAGCAGCACATTGCTCCCTGGGACTGTCCTTACCACACTGGATTACATCACTTTACTAAAAGCCATCAGCCTACAGCAGTGATGTGGGGGTGGAGGTGGTGAGGCAAACACCGATGGAGCCAAAGCATTGGGGAGGCTCTTGAGCACCATTTCCTCCTTCTGCCAAGAGATGAAGGCTGGATTTTTAAATTATTTTTATTTTTCCCAAACAACCTGTCTTTACTTAGAAGGCAAAAGACCATCACTTGGGTATTACCTGCAGATTCGTAAAACCAAGTTTTGTGTTTTGCAAGAGCTTTCCTCAGTGTCCTGCCACACAGGGAACTAGGAAAATATTAGCAAAGGCCACTTTCCACTGTGATGATTTACCATCAGAAAACCACGATTCATTTCCATCCATTAAGTTAACATATTTTTGCTAAGTGCATCTTATAACATCATGGGCAATTATAAAAAGACATTTCAATGAAGTTGAATTTATCAATCTGACATTTATTACATTACAAAACATAGCAGAGAAGTTGACTTTCATCACACTGTAGAACATAAATGTTGATATTTTACATTGGAGTGAAATGTTAAAACTTTACCAAAGTGAGCTGTTTATAAGTGGTTCAGCTACAGGACTCTAACTGCTCATTCTGATTTGAAAGGAAACCAAAGTTAAAATAGCAAATTCTCTTCAAGTCTATATGCAAGGTTCAAGTTAGCACCATTTCTGTGCATGGTTCTGTGTGCATATTTTTCCAGCTTAGCCACCACTATATATTTTTGCAAGAAGAGCTTTGGCCTCACCCTTCCAGCCACACGCACGGAAGGAGATGCTGGGTTTAGAGCTTGCCTTTTTTTTTTATTCCCTCCTTCATGTTAAATTCTGTTTAAGAAAACATTGTCTGGTGGACGTTGTCTAGGTGACACACATGTTCCCTGTTGACCAGATTGCAGTGGTTAGCCAGGTAAGGGAACCCACCACCTGTCACTTAAGCTCTCTGGCAGCCTTCACGTACCCTCATCCACATGTTCCAATTCAGGCTGCAGAACAAAGCACCATGCTCCTGGGCTTATTTTATTTCAGTCAGCTCCGCCGACATTAGCTGACCTGTTTTCTCCTCTGGGTCTCAGCCATGTCATTGGTCCGGCCCAAATCTCTCCTGGTAAATCCTTTGAAGTCAGTGCACCAAAACATACTTTGAAAACAAAGCTTTAAACAAAAAGGAAAGAAAAAAAAAAAAGACACCGATTAAAGACTGCTCACCACCTGAGTTACGCTGTGTCAGGGATGGGTCAGAACTGCCTTGGTTCAACAGAAGGGGTACTCATGGCCGAAGAAAGAATGGCTGGTTTTAGTGTAAAACACAATTGTATACTAAAGTCTGTGCCTTCGAATTTTCATTCAAAATCATTGAAATCTGGCTGATGTTGTGGGCAGCTAGTTATTATTACTTATACAAAAAACATCTATATTAAAGTGTATGCTGTATGAAACACCTGAGGCCACAGCCTTCAAGACGGAGAGAGGCTTTCTGCCTCTGTTAGTGTGTAAAGCGCATACCAGGCAAACTGGTATCCCTCAGTGTTTTACCTATTTTGCATGTCCTCGCAGTTTTTAGCCATTTTATTAAACCTAGGTTACTTTCATCACATTTTGCTGCATGCACAGCTCACCCTTCTCACTACTAGCACCAAGTCATTTACACACAAAAAGACAAACCCTGACTCCATCACTCTGCTGCCTTTACTGACACATCAACTAAACACCAGGGCAATGATCCCTTTTACTTTTAATACTTCCTTTAGCTGGAAATATGCACTGGCCCACAGGGGTGATAAGAAAAGTGGGTTGGGTTTGCTCCTGAGAAATGACAGTTCCTAAGTTGAACATAAATTTTAAATATATATATTTAACTGCATAAATATCTGTGTTCTTCATCAAGAAGACTGTATTTCTTTTATTTCAACCAGTTGGTGGAGACCTTTTAAAATAGTTTCAGACACCTGAACATCATCTTGCTTCAAGGCTGCTGGATGTAAAGGTAAGATTTCTATTTTTCCAAGGCAGCTGTGAGAGGCTGAATTGGCCCCTGGAGCTATTTGTCTCAAAGATGGTTAAAGCAAGATACATCTCTGGCTGATAAGGCCACCGACCATCTGTGAGAGACTAAGAGTCAGTCAGAAAAGCAGCATTGTCTCATCATCGTTATCAGGACGGAATGTGTGGCACAAGGCTCCTGGATGGTAGAGCCATTAGAGATAATGGATTGCAACTGTTGCCATACCATCGATGAAGAAATCGTGAACTTTAGGCGAACTTTGCTTCATTATAATACCAAAACACACCTCCTGGCCAAAGGCTACCCACCTCCAAGGCTGACCACACATCGGACACTGACCCTGCGCCTGCGTGATAGCCTCGCACGAGAAGGGCGGCGGCGATATGCTAAGAAGGGCGGAGACTCCTGAGACAGAGGTGGAGCAAGGTGTGTTAAAAGATGACTTCTGAACGATGGAAATTTGGGAGCTTCCCCCCACCAAGGACCATGACAATCGACAACGCAGCATCAGCTGGACCCGGGACCGTTAGGATGTCGTGAGATCAGCGGTGGTAGCTATAACTTCTCTTTTTTTCTCCTCTCTCTAAACTTAACTTTACTTTTCTCCTTTCTGTCACCCATCTCTTAACTATTGTGTGCCTCTTCACGGGCAATACAATAAAGTTTTACTGTGTGATTATTGCCATCCCCTTTGGTGTTGGTCACCTTAATTTTGCACTTTCGAGATCGTAGCGAATGAACCATCACGAGTCCACCGAGTGGACCGTGACAGCAGCTTGAAAGCCAGAAGCGGATGGTGAAGAGGTGGGATTTGCGAAAAAGACAATCACCTTACTTCCCCCACATACTTCCACCTGGCAAATATAAAGTCTAAGGTGAGTACTGGTGTATCATAGTCTCCTATATTTTTGTGGAATATGGGTGAAAACAAATCCTCCGAAGCACCCTTTCAAATGGCAGATTTTTATCTACAACGGGTAGAGCGAAGGAGGGGAGCCTTTTCATGCACTGCCCTAGGTTTAGCACTTTGCAGCCTGGAGACCTTTGAGACACAGCTATTTACATGTATTCCACTGAAACACCTTGGTTTTAATGATTTAGTGCACAGAAGGGCCAGTGCCATGTCTGAGCAGCACCCAAAGGGTCTGGATCAGGGCAGGGGATATCACGGCTCCAGCAGCTCACTGGGGGAGCTGGAAACAGCAGCGAAACTATTGGGGAGTGGATGCTTCCACGGTGGCCACAGGGCCAGCGTGCCCAGCCAGATGCTTTTCCTTTTCTTTCGTGTTTTCCATACTGAAAGCAAGTTGCAAAACATCGAAAATTCCAGTGAACCAGAAACCCTTTTTGGTGGGTTTTTTTTGTTGGGTTTTTTTTTTTTTTTTTTTGTCAGTTACAGCCACATCCAGAGCTGCGTAGCTACCAGGGAGCTGCCTGATGCCTACCACACCACCCAGTACTCCACTGCCAGATCTTCTGGCTATCCCAGATCACAGCTGCATTACAAAGCTTCATGTAACTAAATCAGAAAAAGGCAAAACATGCCTGGCCCTCGCACTGGTCTAGAGAACAGTGTCTCAGTGGACACCAACTGTCCACCTGCTCTCACGCTGTACATCTGAGCAGACAGTGACAGCAGGAAGACGAGCATGTTGGGGTGGGCAGGGAAGCGAGCTGAATTTTAAGCTGTTCTTCTGTAGAATAAAGAAAAACTAGCTGTGACCTTTTGCTATTTCTATTAATCATGTTTCATAATGCGACCCACGGTCTCCACAACCTCCTTTACTGCTACATGCAGCCATTACCCATTAGCAACTTAATGAAGCCTACTAATTAGATGCATCTCACTAATCTAGGTGTCATGTCCATATCTTCTTTCAGAAGTGCTACAGAAGAGTGACAAGGAAAAGAGAGTACAGATGTTCCTCCTGGGGAATTAAGAACATACAACACCAATGAACAGCTTCTGCGTCTCGCTGCCAAAGCTTGTGGCCACACAGACCTCCCGCGACACACGTGCCATCGGCATGCCATCACTCGCAGGGTCACCACATGCCTGCTGGAAAACAGTGTTTGCTTGGCGTAGCACATCAGACTAAGGAAGAAACAGTTACGGCTCAAAAAGAAAATAAAAAATAAAAATAGAAGAAGAAAAGGAAACAACCAATAAAGACACAGTGAGGATTTCAGATGCCAAATGACTAGAATTTATTTTCTGACAAGCCCTTTTCCCACACTGCCTGAAAAAAAGAGAAAGAAAAGACACACAGGCATGCAAGAACAGAAGGTCTATGGTCCAGTGGGTTATTGAAACCTGGTCTAAATCAGCTTGAAAGAAATTTCTCCACCTAAAAATGGGGGGAAAATGTGGCTTTAAACAAGATGTTAAAAGGGACTTGAAGATGAGGGAGGAACAGCAAACTACAGTTAATCAGCATTACTAAATTTTGGACCTCTACAAGGTCAAACAAGCAACAGTTCAAAATGAGAAGAGGTTACTGGAGGCAAAACTTCTTAATTAGTGTTTTTCAACAGCTTTATTAGGCAAATGGGAACATGCTAAACACTGCGCAGGCTGTTGGGCCATCGGTTCCTCCCAGCCTTAATCATCAGCTGTGAGTGCTGCAATGGCATGGCAAAACCAAACTTTAGATGTGGCCCACGGCACGCGTCCCACTTCAGCACCAGCAGGGTTTTCCACCCACTGATTCAGACCTCATTTCAGCCTCTGCTCCCACTGCCTTTGCGCATTCCACCCCGGGATCCACAGGCAAACAAGGTCACGACTCCTCTGCATCCATCGCCTGTGGCATCCTGCCTGAAAGCAAGAGCCCTGGGGCTACTACAGATCGACAGACTTTCACAGCCACATCTGCCAGCATGCAGGTACTATCTCAGCCATTCAGGCTGTGCCAATTTCTGCTGACAGCTAGCATGGATTAGTTACTGTAACAAACAGTGTTTGACTGCAATACAAAAATGTCCTGTAGCAAATCCCCAGGGTTCAGCAAAACAGGACCAGAAGGAAGGATTCTTATTAAATCTACAGCTGCAAAGTATCACTGTTTCTAGTTCCCAAACACACTGGCAAAACACTCGCCTCAATTTCTTTTAATGTCATCATGTTAATTCCGTTTCACATTTTCCAGAACACACCCTAAACAACGTGTTGGCAACAAAACGTCTATAATACGTTTAGCACAAGCTGAACACATGCAGAACATGCAGGCTACATTAACCTCCTCATCTGAAGTGCTTAATGGCCTGCCTTACAGAAGAGGTGAGTTTCCATCTCCCATGTAGAGCAAGCCCTGGCCCCATCCGTCCCTGCGACCCCATTCAGAAAGCTGAGTGAGGAACAGATATGAGGATATATTAGAATATGGTAACAAAGAAATTGTGTAACTTTACTTATGTAGCTTGTTCTGAGATGGCAGAAGTTAGTTTCACACCCAAATAAGAATAGAGCTGCTTATTTTTCCAGGCTCACTTTTGACTTGCCTAAAACAATACATCTGGCTGAGAATTAAAAGGGGAACACAAGAGCCAAACTCATCCCAAAGCACTCAGGTTTCTGCTTCTAGCTTGGCCACAAGCTTCAAGCAGGACGCACTGGAAGAGCATTACTCTCATTAAAGGCAAAATATTTTTTGAACATGAAGTTGGGTCAGTGTTCAGTTCCCCAAGGTTTTTCTGGCAGGTCTCGGGAAGACCTCACGAACAGGGCTGATGATTCCAGGCACAGACGGAGCTGCAGGGAAGCCCAAACTGCTGGCAGGATTGTCTGCCTCTGCAGATACCAGGCATCCCTCCCAGCCCAGCCCTCGCACCAGCACCCGCTGGCCCCATGGTGGCTGGGGCTTCTCTTTCAGCACCCTGTTTGTCCCCACCTATTGCTCAGAACCAGCTGTGTTTGTGGCACCCCTGGGGTCTAGGTCACCCCTCCCAAGCTGGGGCTCCCCAAGCACATGGCTGCCTGCTTTGGGTCATCTTCTATTCCAATACAACTCCTGACAAAACGTAAAGAGAACAGAATTCTTTTGACTTGGCCTCTGGTCCCTAATTTCTGTTTGAGCCAAGTTGGCGTGTCTTGGCACTCACAGGTTAAATGGTCACATAAGGAATATCTGTTCCCATTGTACCAAATATTCTACTTTTTAGTAAGTCTAAAGATTAATGAGTCTCTCTGTCAACTTCATTGCTGCACTGCCTGTTCTTCGCGTGCAAAATAGTCTGGTTTTGTTGTGATGAGGCATTCCTTGCCTGTGAACCATGACAGTCTTTACTTTTTACCTAGCATGAGAATGGCCAGTGTGTTTAACTTAATTGGATGAGTAACATTAATACACAGATCTAGCCCGTACGTGAAGTGCAAAAGCAGTAAGAGTGATGGGTGAATTTACAGCTTCAGGAAACATCTACATGCTTTTGCTTTGAGTGAGCATCAGAGCAAACGTGTTATGTAAATGCATGTGGTTGCACAACTCACTCCTCACTGTTACTGCTCTCACATCCATTTGTGTGTACAGAGCAGCTGAAGAGCTCTCGTCAAAACCGAGCCTACTGCTGCTCCAAAAGCAAAGATCTGCGGGTGATTGGGGCCATGTTAAACAGAACACCATAGCGTGTTCACACTGACTTCTCAAGTTTCATCCCACACACAAAATATGCCGGGTCAAACCAGAAAGCGCGTTCATTGCAGCTCTGTTTCCCTGCCAAAATGAATTTTCTTCTCACTGATTCTCTTGAGGTCAACGCTCTCGCACTCTCATGCTTTCCGGGTCAACAGGATTTTATTCTGAGTATTCACTTCTGCTCCTAAAGCAAAAAGGCAAGCAGAGATTTCAGATGCCTATCCCGGCAGCTGGAGACTGCCTGAAGGTCCTACAGAAGAGAAATGCAATCTTGGGGCCAGGTTTGGTGCCAGGATTCCCTGGAGCAGGACAGATGCACAGTCTACATCTGCTTTTCAGGAGCCGTGCTTACCAGCAAGGCTGAGCTCTTTGCAGTCAGTCCAGGCTAGCATAACGGCACTTCCATATCCTGCAGGCATCACCTCAAATAATTTCTGACATCTGAAATAATTAATTCTCTAAAGCCACCTTTTACTGCCTTCTAGGTATAATACATTCAGTTGGAAAAAAAATACTGCAGGCATAAACCAGATGAACCAGGTATTGAAGGAAGGGAAAATGAGAAACAAAGGACTAACTTCTTAGGCTAAGGAAAAAAAATGTGGTTTCATGTCAGTTGTCAGAAGTGGAAGAGGTTTTTTTCTGCATTACTATTCTCCTTTGATACAATTTTTAATATAATGTGTGACTAAGACTGTAAATCCTAGTATTCTGCTCTGCAGCTGAACTGAAATAAGGTTTCAATTTCTAAGTTTCTGATCATACTAAGATGGATTTTTCCATTTGAAGTTTATGGACACAGAATTAAGAGAGGCTTTTTGTTCAAGACTGTAGTGAAACTACAGTTATGAACTTAGCAATGAGCTTCTGGGGAGCTCAAGACACTTCAAATGTTTGAAAAAGTTAGAACTAGGTTTTTTTTTTTTTTATGACATATTTGATTTTAGCAGAGGAAGAAATGAGAAAATCCATACTAGTACCTTCAGCACTGCAAGGTCCCAGCAGTGTTGGCTCACAAGGGTTTGGTGCATACTGAGATACTTGTCACCCCCTCCACAGACATTTTAGATCACAAGCTTTTGATGCCTCTAATATTGTACTCTTAGAGCTGCTGGTCATAGCTGACTCTTAGCCTTATTCACTATACAGTAACGGAGGAAAATTATTTACACATTTTCTATCAGAATGATGCCCTTGCATTTTGAAGTACCTGCAAATGACAGACGACTCCTTCTCAGCAATGAGAAGCAACAGGCCAGCAGCTATTTGATCTGAATAGGTTTGGAGGAACTTCCCTCCTTGACCTGTTTTTTAAGAGATCCGAGATTAAGGACAGCAAAGACCCAACACCCACACTGTAATTGTCTGTAGTAGCTCTTAACAGAACAGCACAAAATATCTGGCAGAGTGCTGATAACAAAATGTATCAGTACATTGAGAATCACAAAATGGATTGATGTGCTGTCCCCACACAATGAACTGCTCAAAAAAGTTGTAGTTTTAACATCTAAACTAAAAAAAAAAAAACCAAACAAGCAAAACCTTGAATTTCCTGCTTGTGAGCTGTCCCACCAGGTTCCACACACCATTGAGCTGTTCCACATCTCTTCACAATAAAAGTGAAGATACCACCTAAATGATCAAAATAAACTGTCTGAAAACAGTAGGTGCCAAATATAGTTAGTTTTTATTTTTTATTGTCTGATAACACTGTGATAATATAAACCATATAAAGAATGATAAAACACTTCCATAAACAGAGTAGGTACATAATATAAAATAGAAAATAAAAATATTATGTTAACAAAAGGAAAAAGAATTAAAATAAAATACTACAATAAAATAACAGTACCAGTTTCCTCCTGTATTCCAAATTATATTGAAAATTTAAATTATGCAACACTAAGATAAGTTACTTTTATTTTCTCTCTTGATTTTAAACATGCATTAACTCAAACAGAAATAAAACCTATTGATCAATACAGAAAATATTAATCACGTAACATTGCATGTAGATTTAAGGAGGGACGATGCAGTGGCTGTTAAAAGAAATGCATTATAATTACTTCCCTTCCCATGGGCTTGGAGATTTTAGCAATTAAAAATAGCACAATAATTCACAATAAAAGGAACAGCCACTGAATTAGCAATAAACTCTGATAAACGAGCAGTTATTGAAAAACTGTCAGAAAACTATCAAACAACAGATCAGCTACGCTTCAAATAGTCTCTGCACAAAGTGATGGCATTCATGGTGACCATGATCTTTGCGCTTGGTAGGATCCTGACAGCATTATCAGAAAGATAGAGGGTGAAATCCAAACACTATTAATGTCAACAGAAATTCCACTTACAGCTCTTAAAGAGAAACATGCGTGCCTTCTGACCACGATACTGCAAACAATCCTACTTAAAACATGCTTTGTTTTCACCATGATGATAATCCTAGTGAATGGAGTGCTTTTCTTCATCCACTGTGGAGCGTCAGACAAGCGACCCGCAGGGCAGCTGGGGATGTGTTCTTCCCCTCTCACCTCCGCGAACACCTTTGTATGTTCTCTTGCATTAACTCTCAGCGACAGCAATCTCACCTTGAACTAAACTATTCAGCCCTTACTATCTTCTTCAAACTCCAGAAGAAAGCAGCTAAGGAACAACTGCTGGGACTGTCAGGTGCATCTGCTGAGAGTTAATCCCACAAACTTTAAAAAAAATGAAACAAGCCAGCCAAGCACCCCAAAAACGTGTGTGACTCCTAGATCTTGCACACAGTGCAAGGCCATCAGTGACCTCATCATTCCTTTTGCTCTTTCCCGTGTTGCACCCTTGCCGATTACATTATTTCAAAGGAGGCTGAAAGTTTTCAGAGGTGCAACTCCATTTTTCTGTGCATTTGCAGAGTTAACACTTGTTGAGATGGTATTAAAATAATCTATGTCTATGCATGGTCTTTCATTATGCAACGTACTAAAAATATATTTTTTAAAAATAGCCCTTAACACAAGAACTACTTCACATTCTTACCTAGGAACATTTTATCTATCCCCAGTAAACATTGCCATTGTCCCTTTGCAGAAATATGATGCTTTTAACCATGATCAAATGCAAAATTGCTTTTAATTTATCTATAAACATTTTGGTCAGAAATACATGAACTAACAATAATTTAACACACAAGTGCTACTAGCTCAAGAATTCAAGCAATGTAATTTTGCGGAACAAAAGAGAAAAAGAAAATATAAGAGGCTGGATTTTTTGCTGAGTGGATACATACATTCTTAAACAGCAGTAGTAAAGTGGACTTCAGTTTTTGCAAAATACTTGAGATTAAAAGATTCAAGAGCAGATCCTTCTTAGCATCAGTTACAAAGGCTCTACTAGCATTAATAACCAGCTGAGGATACTACTTATAATATCAAAGATGTATAAACCCTATTTCTTTGATACCATTTTGTCGTGGTTTCAGCCCAGCCGGTAACAAAGCACCACGAAGCCTCTCACTCACGCCCCACCACCCCGTCCCCTGGCCACGTTGGGATGAGGAGAAAATACAAAGGCAGGCTCGTGGGTCAAGACAAGGACTGGGAGGGATCACTCCCCACTTATGGTCACGGGCAAAAGACAGGCTCAACTTGGGGAAGAAACAATTTCGATTTAATTGACTACAAATCAAATCAAAAACAAGGGTATTAGGGAGGGAAACCAAACATCAGAACATCTCCCCCCACCCCTCCGGCCTTCCCGGCTCAGCTCCATTCCCGGTGCTTTCTACCTCCTTCCCCCTGGCGGTGCAGGGGAATCGGGGATGGGGGTTGAGTCAGCTCGCCACACATCGTCTCTGCCGCTCCTTTCCTCAGGGGGAAGATTCCTCACTCGTCCCCTGCTCCACCGTGGGGTCCCTCCCACGGGAGACAGTCCT
>VYZV01033887.1:101276-116158 GCA_013401275.1 Pandion haliaetus
ACCACCGTCACTCCCCTCCCAGAGGCGGGTCCGACATTTTGGCGCCAGGGGACCTTCTAGCAGCTTCTTAAAGGGGCCGCCTCTGCAGCCCTCCTCCCCTGCCACCAAGGAAAACCACACCACACAAACCCATAACACATTTGTTATCAAAAGTTTGTTGTTTTTTTTTTTTTTAAGAGACACCACTCATGCAAGAAAAGTGAAATTTGAAACACAGCTTGATGATGGAGTTTTGGTAAGGCCAATATAGCCAATGTTTATTAGTGAGCAAAACCCCTTCCAGTATAAGATATCAACCGCAGCAGAGGTTGTAAGCAGCCAAGCAACTTTATATAGTAGGGAGCTGCTGTTGCCTAGGAGACGTTAGCAATTACTGACTTTTCAAACCAAAGTCAGAGGAAGTCTCACTGATACAAAGCAGAGTGGAACCTGGGCCCAAGGCCAGGTATACATTGTCTCTGTTACTAAAGTTTTATTCTATTGTGTTTCTAATTCCATCTTACTTTTCAAGATATGCCCAGTTTACATCAATTAAAAATCAGACAATTGGCCACTACAAGAAACCAGTGTTTACAGTTTTGTAATGAAAAGACACTGAACCCAACAACCATAGTCAAAATAAACTAATTCCATAGTTTTTAAAATATCAGCTTACTGAAATGTTTTCAATGTTTTTAGTTTAAAAAAAAGTAAAAAATTATATTGAACTTTGAAAATTCACAAGAAAATGTTTTCAGGAGTTTTGCACACCCCTGTCCAGAAGCAGTGATGCTCTGATCATGTCTTTTTGACTCCAGTTATAAAGATAGAACCAGTTTCTTGAAGGAGTAGGACTTACGACACATCCTCTACGTATGGTTGTTGTTAAGATTGTTCTTATTAAAGAATCTCCTTGCTTCAACACTGCTAAGAGACACAGAGCAACGAGATGGATTCTCTTTCCTGTATTCAATGCTTTCCATCATAGCTTGCTTGATCACCTGGAAAACAGTGAACAACGTGTAATTCAGGGAAATAACTACATCTTAATGATTTATTAACTGATAGAAAAGACCCCTTCAGATGTTAACAACTGTTGCTCCTACTTCTAACACTGCTCCATCATTGAACGAAGTGATTGCTGACTATTATTATGAATACTATTTCTTAATTATATAAAGTACTGATTTTAATGTTGTTAATAAAGATATGACAGGATACCACCAACGTTGAAAAAGTCATATAAGAATATAAACCATTTAAACTGAGTCCCAATGAAATTCTGAAGGGTAAATCAAAACACTGAAAAAATCCATACTTAAAGGATATAGAAAATAATTACTATCTTGAGAAAGATTAAATTTTCACTTTTGCTTCCTTTGTCCTGAAGTAACAAGATTTCTTTACTATATTGAGAAAAAAAATCATTTCTTTATCTGGGATGATCATTTACACTTGTGAATCTGGCAAGTCACTCTAAGGATGCTGGGATCATGGTGTCATGTTACAACTGGTATTAATAAAAAATAATTATTGCTGAGTTAGTTGATAAAGAAATTTCCAGATATCTTTACAGAAAATTTCCAGTTTCCTTTCTTCCAGTTAGAAAATCATCACACATAAAGAACTTAGTATAAAATCCTGAACATAATGTCTACATCTTACACAGTCACCTTTGCTCAGTTACCCTGCAGGGCTTTTGATGGTAAAATGGCAAAACCAACACAGAACCAAATTAGTAAAGAATATGAATTGGAATGTATCATAACAAGCACAGGCTCAAACATTACGAAAAGCGCACATACTACACTCCAATAGTTGTTCCATTTGGAAGATGGCCACAGTATTACATCAATATTCTTAGTCCCAGAAATACTCTTTAGACATTTTTTTTTTTTTCTACTGGAAAGCACCTCTGGCCTTTTCAGCAGTGTATTTGCTTAGTGGTTTATTATTGACAGAGGATCATATATGGTAATACTTCCTACAACACTGCTATTTCAGTACTTCAGAAATAGAGGTCAAGTGAAAAGACCAAATTCTCTTCACCTAATTCTCACTGTGTATCTCATCCAATTCTCTTCAGGTAACTCCAGCCACTGTATTACCTACAGTGACTGGAGTCTTCTTTACTTTCCAGGCTGGAAGGGTGCAAGCTGACCATGCCACAGTGTGTGCACGCTTCTACACAAGCTCATGAAGAACTCACCTAGGGTATACTCCAGCCCTCATTAAAATAGAGCAGTTTTTTTCCACTGACTATAATGGGCTTTGATCCAGCCTCAACTTTGAGAACAGCAAAGAGCACAACTAAATGCAGGAAGCACTTTGTATGTCACAACAATCAGGCAAACACTGAAGTAAACCCCTGTACCTTTTGTATGGCAGATTTAGGGCTTTATTCACACCACCTATTTTCCCATTTAACAATCTAGACCCTTTAAGCCCCTTCCCACACTGACATACATACATCTATGTTATTGAGGGTGTTGAACTCCATTAGATCATGAAGCCTCTTGAAAGCCTCATTGGAATACTGGAAATTGAAGGTAGAGAATGGTGTATTCGGATCATCAAAAATGTCAAAGTCTGCAAAATCCTTCTCTTCCTGTGTTTCTCTTGGAACACCTGTGTACAGAACAAATGTATGTCATAACAATCAGGCAAACACTGAAGTAAACCCCTGTACCTTCTGTATGGCAGACTTAGGGCTTTACAAAAATACCATCTAAACATAGGTCTGAGGACTTACCATCTTATTTTTTAATGGCTCTTTTGAAATCCCTAACTACTATAGACAGATTTAAGAGTTATTTCAGAGACAAAACATTTCTAGTATATAATCAACAGCTCATTATAAAGCTTCAAAGGAATAGCTAGATTTAGCATCACAAACTGTGTGCTCACCTGGAGCTTTGTACTTCCGGAAGTTGATGTTGGCCAAAACAAAATGAATTATAGTTGGACAGTCTTTCTCTGAAGAGGTATCCTTTGGTTTGAAAACATAGCACTCCTTCATGCCCTCTCGATCAAATACATTTGGGTCTATTTTTGGGAAAGGAAGCTTGTTCATTTTGGCCCATTTTTCAGCAAGCAAAATTTCCTGAAAAGATAGCAAAGACTCAGGTGCATATAAGCATCCACTACAAAATGAGATTTTATGTAGAGAGACACAGGTCAAATTGGTTACTAGAGGCAGTTCTATTAACTCACGCTTCTTTACAGCAGAAGGACTGATCAAGTCAATCTTTGTATAGATGACCCAGTATGGCAAACTGAGCACCTAATTCAGCCTGCCCAATCTTCACCACCTGCGGTGATTCACAGGAAGGAAAGAGCTGGTCTGACACATAAATCCTTGGGTGAATTTACAGAGCTGACAGCTTGAAAAAACCATCCATAATTTTACTTGCAAACTGAGTATCAGTGCTATGGAAACCAATGAGAGTTAATAAACACCAATCCATGCGTTGTTATGTTCCGAGTCACATCATAGCACAGAACAGCATTTGAAAGCATGCTAAGTAAAGAAGTAGGTCTGGAAAACAGGCTTTTTTTTTTTTTTTGACAACTCAGTAAACAAAATAATTTGTAAATAATGACTCAAAAGCAGGTAATGAGGGTGTGAGAGAGGGATGAGAGGGAAGGTCAACATCTTTAATCTTGGTTTTGAATGAAATAGGACCCCTTCTTTGGGAAACTGTTCTGGATACACAAGAGATTAAAAGATAGTGGGTGTAAAATGATAAAACAAGAGTAGAGTCATTGACTTCAGCTGGCTGATTTCCCTCTGTGTTGGAGTAATAAAAGTTAATTAGAGTGCTACCATAGATACAAGGCCAACTCTTGAATTGGTATTTACTCTTTGTAATGCAAGCAGAACCAATGGGATTGCACAGCCAGTAAACAAAACTGGTTTCTGTCCTTTAGGCCTTTAGCATACAGCCTCTGCTTGTGGACTATACCTGTGTATTAGCTAGAACTACGTCACTTTTTATTATACACTTATTTGCACTTCAGTAATAATGAACCATTCCCTTCAACAGTGGCTTCATGAAAACCTAAGGCACCATTTAATTTTCCCAACATTTTTTCTTGCATAAAAGGATTTTGCCTTTTTAAAATTACAGTTTACAGAAAAACCTTCAGGATACCACTTGACTTCCAATCAATCTCTCCATGTTATGGTATGTTCCCCAAAACAACACAGAAAATTGCATCTGATGGAGACAGAAAGCTCAATGCATAAGCCAAGAGTAACAGACATGACTATACACAGCCTTTTGCACAGACTCCACATGCAGAACATCAGTAAAGGGAAGAAAAAGAAGATGGCAGTGCTGTAAATTTAGCTGATGGGAAAAATACTCAGTCATGACAAAAAAGGAGACAAATTCTTAAATAGAAAATTAAAGAAACAGACTGTGGGATTCAGTCGATTAAGGAAAAATGAAGGATCTCAGCACTAGCAAGAGTCTTCTCAGTGCTCTATTCTTCCAAGTAGCCCCCAAGAGACCTAGAGATTACAGAATTTACTCCTTTTTTTTCTCCTGAAGCTTGTCTTTCTTTGCATTTGACAACACTGATCTAGAGTTCATTTTGCTTCTACTGTTATTTTCTAAAGTTGTTCAGGGGTTTTGTCCATTGATAGCAAGAGGAAGAAAAAAATACGCTGTTCTTATTGAAATTTCTCTGTAAAGCAACAAAGAATGCCAGTTGATTCTCAAACAGGCATGTTTTCTTGGTTTCCTTAAAAACTATTTTTAAAAATCCACTTGGGTTTCAAATAAATATTGCCTCCTTTTTGAGAACCTCACAACACTCTCATAAGAGCTGCTTTTTCTGTGTCAGCTACCAAAATGATCCAAAATTAAGCCTTTCTGATCAGTTGGAGCTGTCTGGATGTTTAGATTGTACAGGTCATAGAGACTGACAGCTGTGCTTTCCACAGCTGTTACAGAAAACAGCCACATCAGTTAATCCGGATCTTCTGTTGTTGCTTTGCTCTGGCCTGAATGGATTTAGGAATCCTACTTAAACCAGTACTGGGATTGTCCTAGTGACATGTAACTGAACAGTTAGCCCCACTTCCAAAATGTTATATATTTACCAATACCAGAGTGACTGAGACATATTTCTGCAAGATGATGACAGAAAACCATTCATTTACACCCCAGCATCACAGAGGAGAACAACTGTACAGAGCTAGAGTACTAGCACAATGGTAA
This sequence comes from Pandion haliaetus, assembly GCA_013401275.1. NCBI lineage: Eukaryota > Metazoa > Chordata > Aves > Accipitriformes > Pandionidae > Pandion > Pandion haliaetus. The sequence continues at coordinate 106,484 of VYZV01033887.1, forward strand.
ATGACTTACTTAATTGTTTAATACTGACATAAAATAAAATTCTGCAATTCAGTGTGAAGGCAAGACTTCCATAAAAACAGAGCTACTACTTCAAACGACTTATATTAGCCTTCTTTGTGTCAGTTGTCTCATGTGAGTCATGTAAACAGGAACTGAGGCAGAGTGCAATATTCTGCCTTGACGTGGAAACAAATTGCTCCAATGCTGTCGATACAATAGCACTAAGGCCTTCTGGAACCATGAAATGTGCAACCAACCTGACTGGAAGAATACAACTGAGTCAACTTAAGTTTATGAACACAAAGAAAGGAATGGCCTATCTTACTTACTTTGAAAGGAGGACTGGAATCACTTGGCCTTGCAGAAAAATCAAAAGAGATGATGAGATCCACGCCTCTTTGAGGTCTTAAGATAAGTGGGTATGGCAGGTTAAATGTAAGCCCACTGTCCACTATATGAATCTTTTTGCTCTTCACATCTAGTGGTTCATATATCCTCTCAAACTCATCAGGATCTGTGCAGAACAAACGAAAACAAAACAAAACAGGAACACATGAGTTAACTAAAATTCTGATGGGCTATCCGGTGTTTCCCCAAGTACTGAAGATTCTACAGAATTTAAAATGTACAGTACCACAGCAAAACATACGATGAACTCATGTGTAACCTTAACTCTCGTCTTAACAACTGGAGAATGAGGTGAAAAAACAGAGCTGGAAGGGACCTCAGTAGGTCAAGTACACAAACACCCTGTCCCAAGGCAGCAGGAGAGGTGGCTAGAGGCAAAACCAAAGGGGACAAATGCCCAGGTTTGACCCTAGCCTTCCCGCCTTTACCCTGTCATCCCTAACAACCCATACACAAAGGAAAGTGTTTATGCCACGTTAAGAGACATCCCCCCAGTGTCCTATAACACCTGCCCAAACCTCTTCCGCCAGGTTCCCTCCCAATCCTCTGTCCTTCCCTGCTCCTCTTCCCCAAATAACTGAAATTTGCCTAAAAAGCCTTGTTGTGTCTCTGCTCTTGCATGACGCTTGTCTGTGTCTGCTTCTGTCCATTAAAATTAGCAGTGTCAAGTCTTGTTCTTCAACCCACACCAAATTTCATTACCTCATTCTCACTACTCTACTATGAACAAAAAGAAATGGTGGCCCCTATCTGTATCTGAAATTTAAGCATTGGGCAGAATTACATGTAAGCCACTTACTGCTTTTATTGTCACATTATAGTATAAAACAGTCTCCTATCTCTAATGCCCAAACTGAGGGCTGAAGAAGATGATGTTTCCCCTTTAACCCCACTATTCCCTGGGGGCAGCTCAGGCAAAAACAAGCAATTTTTCGTAAATGTCTTTGCACTTATCCAAGTCTCTGGACACTACTAAACGATCCCTGCAGTACTTAAAATTTTTCTCCTGACAATCTTTTCTTGCTCTAGGTCTTAAAAATATTTCCAGTGCATGTTTTTCCCTTTTGACTAGAAACTAATGCTCATATCTGTAGAGGGCAGTGTAATCTAAGGAATGCTGAATAATATAATTATTTTTTGTATAATTAAATTTCCTAGCACATACTTATTGGCAATGCAAGTAATCTGAAAAAAAGATATTTTAATGTGAAGAAAATCCATCAAAAATAATTTAAACTCTAGTTCCTGTCATTTCAGGATCCATGAGAAAAATTTATTGTTATGAGCAGCAAAAAAAAAAAAAAATCTCAGAACAGATATTTTTAATTCTTATTTCTGTTATTATTTATTAGAGGGCACTTTACTAAGAAATGAGACACCAGTTTCCTAATATTCGCCTTGATTTCTCAGGCAGAAAACACTTTCAAATCATTGCCTACTGCTAAAGGGCTAAGTGTGTTTATAGACCTATTTTAGAACCAGACATATTTTGTAACCGTGAATTAGCATGAATCAATGAAAATATATTAGTGTCTATCAAATTAATCACAATTAAAAAAAATTGGTAAAAAAAATACTACAGATCCTTTTAGCACAAGTAGATCAGTTTTGTTTTCCCCCTCCTTTTTTAAAGACAGCTTTTCAAACATGATTTAACCCTTGTTCTCAATAGAATTTCTAAAAATTGTAAAAACATTTTTGTTTAAGTTTTGTATCATCTTATTCTAAAATATTTTAATTTTAAAGTCAACAGTGATCCTTTAAACAAGAATAGTAGCACCTATAATAATGTTTGTGATAGGAGTGTTACTGCATACACAAACTTCCTACCAAAAAGGCATTGAAGAACAAGACTGTTCCTATTGCCTGGAGTCTTCATGACTCTATAATCAAATTTATCATAATAATTTTGTGATATTTTAAATTATAAAACATCATAATGCCATCAATAAATTTATAATGACCACATAGATTGGTTTTATTAGTTGTGCTCTGCTGTGATTACAGGAGAAATTCAACTTAAAGGTTTTTCTTTTTATTATAATTCATTTTAGAAGTACCTTTCTAATCTTTGAACTGAGAAGAAAAGTTCAAAAATGCAACTTCTGTCCATGTTATGGGGTCAGAATTCAAGAAGCAATTAAGATAATCCAGTATTATTTTACCTACATGACATTAAAATCAGACTTGGCATGTAACTTGATTTGATTTACACAGGATCTGGAGCCAGAGGCCAGAAGCAACACACAACAGCCCAATGAGACAAGGCAAGCAGGCAGACTGAACTGTGGGTCAGGACACAGCAGGTGAGCCTGCAATTGCTCCTGGGAGAGGTGTAATGTACAATAACCATTCCTGATGCTAAAAGAAGTGTCACCTACTCTATAACTTGTGCTGTAATTATTATTCTAAAGGACCAGATAAGAAAGCTTTGCTCCTTTTATACAACACACGAATCCAAGACAATCATTCTATATACTCTAGTAGCCCTCGTAAGTCAACCATCATTATTCATCAAACAGTATGGAGACCAAATGGAGTTTTTATGCTCTGAGAGCCTGGGACACTAATTTGCAGCCCGTGTGGACTGCTTTTATGAAAGATATATCCATACTATGAGATATATTCAGTCCATCAAACAGCAAACAGAGAAGCACAAGATGTTTATGAGTACAGCTCTGTGTGAAAACAGCACAGCATGCCTATCTGATTTGCAGTAATCATACACACAAACAGATATTAAGAATTGTTTGGAAATAAAAAAGACAGCATGTTCTAGAGACAAAACTTTGTCACAGATGGCAACTTCAATGGAAGTATGGGAGATGAAAAGGGCATTTGCTACTGACATGCATCTACTGTATCAGAGTTTCAACAAATACTGAAATAAGGAAGCAGAGATTATGAGTTACTTTTTCCCTATTGTTATTCACTTGGCATTTTCTCAAGTGATTTTGGTGTGTTGTAATATCAAGGTACAGAAATGAAAAACTCTGAGTTCATAATGAAATCATTCAAGGGGTGTAAAGTTTTAAAGCATATTTGAGATCAACTAACAAAACACTCAGCACAAATAGAATACGTAGCAAAGCAAAGCGAAGCATTTTGCTTTCAGATCAAGCAGCTGGGATCTCTGCTGTATGCACTGCAGACCCTAAATTCAACCCTCAGTAATGACTGTAACATTGGCTTAGGTCTGCCACAGTTCATCCTCTGCAGTGCAACTCATTGGGTCTACAAAAGTTTTGAGACAACTGGAGATGTAAAGTATTATTTATGTCCTTTTTGATTCATTTATTTCTCCTTTGGAGAGTCTGGTAATAAAGAGAAATAAAGTCCTAAAGCTATTCAGACTTCTCTTTGTACTCAAGCTGATAGGTGAACTGCTAGTGGTAGGACTAAACATGCAAAGCTTAAATACATCGAGTGCCTTCGTCATATACAGTATTTTAAATTTACACCAAAGTTTCCTTTCTATCCACTCCTCTGGGCTCCTAGCTCTTATATATATTAGCAAAATTCACAGCACTGAAATGTGGATACACCTATCACACTACTGAATGATTAGATTTTATATTGACTACTGAAATGTCAAGGGTTTTTTAACTATTCTTGACCATAATATTGCAACTACTCATAGCTGTTAGATTTGAGTTGTTAGTTCAGGTTTATGACTGTGGGCTTCAGCTAACACTAAAAAAATTGCAGTTATGTCAAACTTTTGCCAGACATTTTACCCAAAGAAATTTCAGGCACTCACAAGTAATTGTCTCAGAGGTGCAGGCTCGTTCTGTCAAACCAGCTTTTTATTTCAATTGAAATTAAAACTCAGGAAGTTGATAGTTGATTCTGAAGATTATCCGCATCTTCATTATGCAAAATTCTCATCAACTGTCATTTTTTCCAACCATAAATTTACTATCCGCTTTCCTGCTTCTTTTACAATTGCTATAAATATTAAGATTACCCAGTTGTAAACACCTCTGAGATGATAAAAATATTTAGAAAGTGGAGTACAGATGGAAATTACTATACAACCACTCAAAGGGATTAGTTACATTAACAAATACACATTAGAGCGCGTCTGCTACTTAAGCTTTTAAATGACATCTGGTACTTACTATTGCATAATGACCAGCTAGGACATTCTCTTTCCTCTGAATAGAAAATAAGGGCTGAAGTGACTACTGTTATTATGAGGGATGGTTGGTAGCACTGTGCCGCTACACAAGAACATGGAAGGAACACCACTTTCAGAGATTTGTAGTTCCTCGGCTTGATGTTTGTCAGTAGTAATTCATAGTAATCCAGAAGCATTACAGTTTATATCACAGAAACTGTATGTGGAGGCTCCACCAAGTATGCATCTTCACTGTGATATAACTTCTACAGGGCAGCTCACATCCTTAACTCAGTGATCTGCTATCTACTGAGGAAGAAAAAAAAGCACCAGTGCCAGAAGGATACTAAGAAATTAATTGGCTTTCATTGAGAAGATTGTAATGAACACTGTCTACAGCAAATCTTCAAAATACTAATTGAATGTGATTCCTAACTCTTTGCAGCTACTGTTCCAGACACCATATACTTCATGGAGTGGGGGAAGACATTGAACTTCTTTTGCAAATTAACATTTTTCTGAAATTCTCATTTTCCACCCACATTCCTGCTTAAGCCAACATGAAATGTGGATGCATCTACACATCAGTCATACGTGAAATGTGAATGCACCTCACAGATAGACACACTGGGAAGAACATGGTGTCAGCAAAGCAAGGATCTACAAATAAAGAAGTGTGTTGCCTCCACAGGTTGTCCAGAGGAAGACAAAGACAGCAGAAGAGCTACAAAACTTTTCAAAAGGGAAGCCTTATAGGAGAACCAGGAAAGGTTTTATTTCCACCAGAAGGCTTAGTACTTATAAAAGAAAAGGAACAACACAGGATAACCTTTGTAAGAGTCCAAGAGAGTGAGAAAGTGGCCTTAATGAAGGGCACCATACAAAAAAGCAGCTTGGTCACCTCTGCCAGCAATTCCTCCAAAACAAAAAGCCACTTCCCTTCCAAAAGATATTGACTGTTCTGCACACTCTGACGGGGGACAGGAGAGGTAGGCGGCAGACAGAAGTCACTGTGCGGTGCCCTTTGAGACACCCAGTCACCTCACAACCTCTGCTGCTGATCAATAGTCATGACTACCACTACAGAAACGTTCTCCTGCCTTTAGGTACATGCTGTTGTAAACCTCATAGTTCCATGTTATCACAATGAGAACTCACTGTTTCTGGTTTTACTAATGAATATGCAGCAACATAGAGTTTCTGTGAACTAACCTGCAACAGCTGCATCTAGTTCATCATCCTCCACGGACTCCTGAGTAAGAAGGTCTGCCAGAGGAGAGAGTGGGTAACAGCTGTTGAGGTTCAATCCCAGCATGAAGTTGTGCACTTTCCCAGCACGCCCTTCCCTGGTGTTGAAAAGGGCACTATCACCCACCAAAGCCATCAGCATTCGCTGCACCCAGCTTTCTTGACTGTTGTTCTGATATTCTTGATTTGCCTCAGCATTTTCAGTGCCTGTAGAGGAAAATAAAAATAACCAATGGTGAGACAGTTAACCTATAAAGTATAAAACCAAGATTTCTGGGTCTACTAAAACAAAGGACCTATTAAAATAAAAAGAACTGGGTCATAGCCTTCTTTCAAGGAGCCATGGACTGAATGAAGGAACTTTGCTACAAGAATTTCAGAGGAATGGAGAGAAATCATCCTCTTAAATTCATAGGCCAGTGAAACTTTTCATCTGCAGTATAGTTGTGTGGATGTGTCCATCAGGAAAATAGACTGGCAATGTGTTAGATGACCTGAGCCAGACTTAATTAGTCTGGATGGAAAGGGCAATGAGCATATGGCTTTATCTGTGCTAGCACCCAGAATGCAAACTCTCCTGGGGTCAGGGAATAGACTTGAGTCACCAAGATCCATACTCTATGTAGACCCAAATTCATCTGGATATGTACTGACACCTTTCTCCATCCTTTGCTGTTTGCTAGAAATCCAGCGTTCCTTAAGAAGGCAAAGTTAGTCTGCATGAAAGAGAATGCTATAGCATGGGAATTCTAAAATATCTGAAAATATCCTTACAGTAAACTGTAGACTACAATCAATATCTGGCTTTAATTAACTAGAGTACAATGAAACATCCAGACTTATATGTCGATAGCTAGACGTCACAGTAAAAAATGACTTGGATTGGCATCACCTTGCATTAGTAAACTGTCAAAACTTGACTTTTTGGGGTGTTTTGTAGAAGAAGATAATCCAGGCTTCTTTGATCCTTTAAATCCAGCACTGAAATGTGCCTCTAATCCAGGCGTTAAAGGACTTGATTTATATATAAGTAGAGAGAAAGCAAGCATCAAACACGGCAAAGTTTAGAGGTCCGACATCTGTACAATAATATTCTATAGAAGTGAGAGGGATTACCAAGTGTTTACAAATTAAAGATTTGTAGGTTGTCCACTATGGCTACAAACTATGAGAGAAATGTAGTGTTTTGTGCTGGCTATAGTGCTTAAACAGGAAATCTGCAAATAAAACCAAAATGCAGTATCACCCTCTCCCTATTATTTTACACATAAAGGGAATTGAAGAAATAATCATTTAACTGAGCTAATGACAGTTTCACCATCTCAACGCACAAGATTTTCTTTTCTTGTTGTAGATCTTAAAATTACAAAAAGCTGCATTCCCATCTTTGCTTTAGTTGTTAAAAACATAATCAATTTCTTCAGGTGAAAATCACTGCTGTCCCCAAAAGTATCATCAAATCCAGAAAGCATTATTAGGATGAGACAGAGACCCTGACTAAAATCACAGAAATCCCCAGGTGGTTTAGGTACCTAATGATAATTCTCAGTGGGATCTTTTCTTCCCACTGCCCAATGTTCCCTTGTGGTTGTGCCTCTTCTGAGAAACTGGATTTGGGCATTGTTTAAAATATTGTGCCAAGCACTAGGAATTTCCTGTATCAGATGTCATTTGTAAAGGTGCTAAAAGACATCTGTGAACACTGGAAACACAAATTAAACCATTCTCAGGTACATATTTGATCAAGGAACCCTTGAAAACAATGGATAGTGTTAAGTTTGCTGGGCTGGTGACAATTCAAACATGCCTCTGAGCTCAGTAGCTTGCTGACAACAGACTTCTGGAGATCACTGGCTCAGCAAGCCTTATTTTTGGATATATGTGAAATTACAGACCTCTGCAAAGCACTGTTGGGCTGATGCCACGACTGAAGATGTGTGGTATGAGAGAATCATTTGCTCATCAGCTTGAGCAGGAGGCATGAAGTCAAGCCAAAGGCCCTCCTGAGGTCTCTTGTTCAACATTTCTCTATTTTGCTGAGCCACTGGCTCCTTTAAGATCCTTGAGCTAAGTAATTAAGCTTTACCATTGGTATAAATGAGAGCAGAGCTCTCAATTATAACAGACTATTGATAAGGCTAAGGAAAACCAGCTATGGCTAATTACCAACATCAACAAACTTGACAATGCTACAGCTGAAAGCTGATTAAAAAAGTGAACTATGAAATAAAATATGAGGATTTCCTTACCTTTTGGATGCTGTGATTCATCTTCACTGTCTGAACTGTCATTGCTGACAAGGTGCTTTAGCCTAATATTCTCTGTTGAAAGAAATATAAAATTACTTTAAACTGCTAGGGTTTAATTGTCAGAACAGCTAAAAATTTCAAAACAATTTGAGTCTTAGAACTATCATAGCCTTCATAATAGAAAATACAGCTGAAGAGATTCGATCTGCTGTGGCCATCTCTATGTTCAAAACCTGATCAGAATATATTGGCTTTAGCCTGCAATTTTTGCAAAGATCCTGCACTAAGCAGCTTAGCCAAAGGGCTGAGAAAACAAAATGCAGTACCTGCCACTCATTCTGTCCCCTCAATAACTTCTAGTAAACTAGGAAGAAAAAGTTAAATTCTGTTAATTACCATTAATTTAAATTGTTATTTTAAAACAACAAAAAAAAAAAGGGTAAGACTTAACCTCATTCATACATATATGAATGGGTACCCTTAAAAATAGTGGGGGAAAAACAAAAACCAAGATGGTTATGAAAGTTTTACTGGAGTATGTGTGAAAAAATAAAGGTCAGTGCAGTTACATAGGTAGAAAAGACAGTGGTTTTCATCTCATAACGTTAAGTGAGAGAAAAAACCAGAAATGAGTGAATTTCCCTGGCAAAAATCTGCGTTTTGTTAGGGTTAACAGCTTTGTTTCCAAAACAACCACAAAGTCATTGTCAACTGTTCATTACTATCTCAAGCCATTTTTTCAAACTCAAATACCGAAAAAGCAACACATTCCACTGCTCAGGTAAGGTTTGTAGTGGCGGTGAATTCATGTGCAAATGGATTATAGGCTGGCAAAATTATTTTCGCAAATTATGGAGGGAAGACTTTCTTGAAATACAGTAGATTTGCAATATTTTATGAGCAGTCTCATCTTGGAAGCTTTTATCTACAGAGACTGGACACAGGGGCTGAATTCCAGTGATGCAAATGGATCCAAGAGAAGACTTTAGAAAACTAAAACCCTTTACTCACTAGTATAATTTATGCTAGGAATCATCTCTAACTGAAATTTGAAGCCAGTTAAAATAAACTGAATGAGGGTTGTTTCCTAATGAACTTGAACATTGTTTTTCCTATTAAAAAATGAAAATAAAATAACATCTACTTTTTCTCACAGAATGATAATGTAGATGTTGGGACTCTAGTGGCATAACCCTGCTTTGGGCTGTAATTTCCAACAAATGCTGTAATTTCTACCAAATGCAGTATCAAAACAATGGCAATTACACTTGGCACTTTTTGCTTAAGTCTAAATCTAATTCCTATAAGCACACCTGGCTGAAAGAGAAGATTGAAGAGAGAGTCACCATAATACCAAGTATAAAAAACCACAGCTTTATTACCCTTGGTAATGAATACTGAATACAGATGACCACCACTGTTGCTTTTTTCCTGAAGAGGATTATGCCCTTTTAGAGACTTACATACAGCACTGAAAAAATGCCCACAGAAACAGAAGAGCTTAGTCATCGTGTATTTTTCCTTAAATACAACTTCTTTTTACTACTCAGTGGGTCCTCAATCACTACTGAAATACAGTCAATGGACAAACACACACCAAAGACAAACGTACAAATTCTTGAGCAATGATGTAGGAGACGGGTCAAATTA
>VYZV01033888.1:0-21346 GCA_013401275.1 Pandion haliaetus
CAGATCCCTCTGTAGAGCCTTCCTACTCTTGGGCAGATCAACATTCTCGCCCAACCTCACATCATCTGCAAACTTACTGAGGGTGCACTCAATCCCCTCATCCAGATCACTGATAAAGATATTAAACATATCTTTATATGTGGAGGAAAAGACAGTTTCTCTTTACATCACAGAAGTATGTTCTTTCTAGGCTCCACATGAGGAATTTTTATCCCATGGAAGTGAAATGCATGGCTGTTTTAAAGCCCAGCTACTTGTGACTTGCTTGCAGAGTGTCCATGTTAATCTGTCTGTGGCCAATGTGTGAAGTTCTAGAAAGTGGTTTTCAAATCCTCAGTTTCCACAAGGCTAAACAATTCAACTTAGTTGAGTCCGTTAAGACTGAAAGCCCAGATGCCAGACTGAGTTCATTCAGAAGAAAGCACAGGCTGTTTACATTTGAGAGATTGGATGGGAAGATAGAGGAAGCTGCCCCACGTGCATGGTTTTCTGTTTAGACATGGCTACCAACTCTACTCCTTTCATCTCTCACTCTGCTGCTTTGGGGTTTAACCTACCACAACTGCACACATGCAGTGACCATTACCTGTGATTCTTGTGCAGAGCAACCCTGCTCTGTACGCACAATGAAACCATTACCCCAGGGCACATCAGACTTGCCTGTGGTAACTGACACATTTTGGACACTCGGAGTTACTGTGCTTACTCAGTGCAAATATATGTCCTTGAGCAGTAAGCCTGGAGTACCCTGAACATGCACAAGGCCTAATGTTCATCCACAATCAACATCACAAGTGCAATAAGTCTCACAAGTTCCTACCACACTGTTGAACAGAAACATAAGCAAGCATGTTAGCTGGGTTTGCGTCCTGGGTATCCAAGTAATTTACTCTGCTGGTAGAAAATGCTGCCAGAGGTGCCGCAGGTCAGGGTCTCCCTCTTAACAATGAACACAAGAAAACAGGGCATCTCTGAGCAGATCCTGCCTCCCAGACCTTTGGGTCAGATTGTGACAATCCCAGTGCAGGAAAGAATAATTTAAAGTTTGGTCCAATGAGCCACATAAAGCTCCGTGAGGTCCCCTTTTCTCAGCCTCAGTCCTTTCCTATCAGCCACTGCCAGGCAGGAGGATCAGAAACAGAACAGCATGCAGAAACGGGCTCTATGGCAGCTGTGAGCTTTCCTCCTCCAGGGGAATTCCTTACTGGTCATTTGCAAGTACAATTCAATCCCCTGCATCAACTGAAAAATGAAGTCTGATAAACTAAAGAAAGTTGGTGATGAGAGACAAAACCTGGGACCTCTCTGCAAGTCACTCCTCAGCTGCACAGGCCCTCCCTCCAGCCATGACCTTCTGGATCTGTAATGTCTCCAAGCAGGTTTTGATCAAGGTCCAGGTAAATATGAAGATCTGTACACACCATGAAGTCAGCTGAATGATGTCCAATCAAGGAGTCAATAGGTCTTGGCTTTGCCAGAACCAATGGGAGGCATAACGCATGCCAAAGGTGAGTCAGTTAGCAAAAGAGACACACACCGAGGCCAGTTTGCTGTGTTACCAAAAGAGTGCATTAATCTAGAGGCTAGAACAATCAAGCCAGCAGTTAGGAAAAAAAGTACCTCTTAAGACTCATGCCAAACCAGCAGAAATGCCACTTACATTCTTACAGCTAGCATCCAAATAACTGATCACATTTCATCACGAAGAAACATGTTGCTATTGCCCAAGGCAAGCATTGAATCTACTAAGGAACAAAATGGGAACAAATGACATATCAAGCCTGAACTTGACAAGCAACATTCCAGTCCCTGCCATATTTTTTGGTGAGGTGTGTATTAGGAAGGCAGATTATTCTATGGGACTTGTTACTTTTCTATGACATTTATCTAACTGTAGCAAAGTGCAACCCAGAAGATCAGGACAGGATTTCTCTCTCTTGAAGGATGGGTAGGGTGGTCTAGGTTAATATACTGAGGAACGCAGCTTAGGGTCTCTCTTGACTTTTTTTATTTATTTTGGCAGAGAGGGATGAGCAGGTGTGTATACACCCATGCATATCTCCTTGCAAGTATTGGGAGCTAGGATAAATTGAGAAATACCACAGGCAGAAATGAAATGAAGCAATTTTAAAAGTGTGTTAACACAATGATCATGAGACCTTCTTTGAAAGAATATGTTGTACAAGAAAAAGGTACTTATTCTTAGCCCAGGAAAAATTTCACCTGTGGTACAAGCTCTTTTGTTACCAATATGAGTAGTGAAGTATGCTGACATTTTCTTCACCAGTTCATAGGCAGACTCTAATAAAACAACCTAAATCATTCCTACGGTAAAGGCAGCCAGTCACCACAGCTACAATAATGTTACTTCTCTGTTTTCTAAAAGCAGTGAAAAAGTATCCTCAGCTTCTGTGAGCACAGTGAATTAAATTGCTAAGGAATTACACACTAGCAGCATTTCTAGGACCAAATTAATCACACATACCTTCATTCACTCTAGAAGATCCCTGGGCAACTTTTCCATCTCCTTCCCACCTATAGTGAGAGCTCAGTGTATTTCTCCCTCCTCCTGTCATGTTTATTTCTCCCAACAGTGTTGCTTCTTTCCTGTCTGAAGATAAGTAACTCAGTGTTACTACATAAAATTCTGAGCACAGATGAGTTAAGGGTCTTACAAGCCATCCATCAAAACCAGGTTTTTGCTCTACAGACATTTGTGGAAGTGGTTGAAGCTGTGATTGCCTCTTGTTTCCAGTCTCTAATGCCCAGACCATTACAGTTCTGCCCACTGATGCCTAAAACATTTCCTATCATATTTGCATTGATTAGACATAGCTTTTAAAAACTAATACATCCAAGCTGACAGACAGATGATAATAACTGTGCGGCCTCACAACCTTGACCAGAAAACAAAATAGAGGCATCATAGCAAAGCCTTGCTATAACTAGTTTGCCACAGTCTCAGCTTTCCTCATAGCAACAATCACAGATTGCACACACTTTGGGGCAAGGCTCCTTTTTTTCCCTGTTTATTTAATTTTCAATCTGCAGATCTCTAAAATCAGAAAAAAACAGTCAGCAGTTCAGCACTCAAGGTTGCAAAATGCCAGGACCATCTGAAACTTCCCATATCAGCATTTATACAAGGTGCCATTCTTTCATCCTCCCCAGTGCTGAAGAGGAACAGAGCAGACAGGAGGAAAACATTGCTTAGGAGCCAGTTGCCTGACATGCGCAGCAAGCACATACTCTTGTGTTTTGTAATCAGACCTATCAAGTCTCGTGCAGAAAAGTTATTCAGCGGACCTCTGTCTCAATTTATCACAGTGGCACCAGCAACTCACCTACTCCAGACCAGCAGTCCTGGAGCAGAAGAGGTGGTTGCACTGTAAAGCAGAAAAGGCTGTGCCTCCCACTAGTTCTCTTCCCTCCCTCCCCCCCAATACACAAGCCAAAAGGACCCATGCTGGAAGAGACGCTTTCTAAGGTTGCAGCCTTCCCCTGCAGTACATCTTGATCGCATAATATGATATTGCTGAGGAAAGACATGTAACCCAAAGAGGTGTGCCTTCACAGTACAAGCCAGTGCCTGCAGCTTCACACACTGAACAAGATGAAAATAATAAAGGCTATAGAAAGCTTTCAAATTTCCCATGCAACTCAGGACAAAGACTTGAGGCTGATGCAACTCTCATCTCTCATCAATCTAAAAAACAAGAGGAGATTATTGTCAAACTTAAAATACGTGTGAAGAATTCATTAATCGCTGTTAAATAATAAAATAGGCAAGGAATAGGGCTCTGTCTGCTCAGCCACGCCAAACAGGAGCTAAAGGTACCGGTTCTGCAAGAGGCATCCTCAGCCCCTACTGACTAATTTGACTCTGTGGCACTTCAGGTACTGTGCAGTGGTTGCTGTTTAGTTCCATGAATCTAGACTGAGACAGGGCATTTATCTCAGTTTGCTCATCACAAAGAGACTAAAACTACTTGTAAGATCATTGCATGCTGTGACAAATGAGCATGGAAGAGTGCAAAACACAAGTTACACCTTTGCAAAGATTGTGCACAAATCAGGTGNATGTGTACAACACAACCGTATATCCCCCCCCCCCCCCCCAGTTAAATCTTGGTATCCATTTGTTTATCTTCCTTCCAGGTGAAATAAAATAGCCAGAGAAATAAAACACGGCCAAGTCTTGGAATGGTCAATATATGGATGTGAGGAACACAGGTTCAGTTTGCAAATAAACTGCCCCAAGACTCATTAGAATCACGTCTAACAGTGACCCCTAGTGTCGTTCGGCAGCATCTTTTTCTTGGGTGTTAGGCAAAGAATATCAAACCTGACTGAAATGAACCTGCCTTTATACTGCAGGACCGTATCAATGCTCAGCCTCTGTCGCGGATGAGTGGAATGCACTTCAGTCAAAAGAGAGAAGCAGCAATATGTTTTATTGAGGTAAAATAATAGTTTAATTAATAGAGTTCAATAAATTTGATGTAATTTAACAAAGTTCAAGAGTGATTTAACAAAGTTCAGTCAGTTTGATGGCACGGTTCACCTTATTAATTACTGCATGGAAGAAACATACAAAGGAAAATTGAGTTAGAACGATTCATACAGAGACTGGAGATGCAAAAGGTTAAGGAAGACCCTCCCGTTGAGTCACCAGGTTCACAGTGGACCCTCTTGCTTTCTAAACTCCTTACGGAGCCTAGGTGCGGCTAGGTCTAATCTTAGTCTCAGACTTGGACAACAGTTTATGCCTAATGGAATTATCTATACAAAGTTTATAATAATATTGTGTAGCTACATGGATTAGTAATGTTTCATTAGTATTAATTCAGCACGCTACCAGTCAGTTACCAAGGTTCTGTCACGAGTAAGGGGTCTCTCCGCCTTGGGTAAGGAAGGATCTCTTAGTCTCAGGTAAGGGATCTCAAACCTTGAGAGGCATCCCTGCTCAAGTTGGGGGGTCACCTGGCATGCAGTCCAGATGCATTTCAGGGAGAGCTCAAATTAGGCCCATACTGATGGTAATATTTATGGAGTGAAGTAGTTGGCAGCTAGTCAATAGTACAGACAAGATATATGTCTTCATTTTAACTCTGGTGTCTTGTTCTGTACTTTGGTTATCTTGCATTTTGTGGCTTTGTAACCACCTTTTGAAATATTTTTCCGAGGCACCTTCACTCCCCTGTATGTTAGCCAGGAACTTTCCAGCTCGCAGGTTCACTGCAGGGAGTCAGGTCTGTTGCTCCTTAGTCAGCCTGAACCAAAGTACGGCTAGGGGGTCAAATGTATCTGTCACAACCTTGCAAGGGTCCATAAAAATCCAACCGAGAGCACATCACCATGTTGCTGTGCATTGGTTCGCCATTTCTCTTTAGCCTTAGTATTGTAAAGACCAAATTTCCAATGTCTGGCTGAAGATTGGAGGATTATTTCACAGTTTATCAAAAATAAAAACGAAGAAAAACAATCCACAAAAACTTCCATTGGTACATATTATGGAAATCTAGATGACAAATTTGATGATGACATTTTATTTTAACAACATCACACTAAGGAATTCTCTTCTTTTTGCAGTCAAGTCTATTGTTAATGTGATTAACATTTGGTCCCATTATTCATATGCTTACATTATTTACATAGCGCAAAATGTCATGGCTTTCTATCTATCTATTTTGGCAATAGTCAGTGTCTACATTTGGGGATTTCAAAAGATATTAAATGCTGGCTAGCTTTTTCTGATGAGAACCATGTAGGCTCACCAAAAAGGGAGACTGAGCCATATCTAAAGACTGGAGCAGGAGAGTAAAAGGCAAGGAGAGGGGAATCTGGAAATAAGTAGAAGAGAAACTTCAGATCCTAGGCATAATGGCTGCATGAGTAAACATGCGTAGAAAAATGAAGCTAGAGAAGACAGCAAACTTTATGACATTTTTGTGATCTGTGAGAAATGTTAAATACAGAATGGGTACAGGTCTCCAAACACTACAGTTACCTCTGCAAAGCCAGACTAAACCATATGTAGCCATAACCACATGTGAAGTGTCTAGTTTGACTTGCATTTAACCAGGTATTTCCATCAGTAAACCCTAAATAAATAAATAAAAGAATGAAAAAAACATTTAAAAAAAGAAAGAAAACAATCAATATAAGACCTATTCTACTGTGTATTTACTTTGGTACTTATATAGCAATTTAGATCAATAGAAGAGTTAATGATACGACACATTTCAAAAAAATCACTACCTAATACATATCTTTGCACATCTATTAGACCTACAGTGGAAAATAAACTACAAATACCATCCTGCTTTAAAACAAACAACGAAAAGAAAAGAGAAGAAAAGAGAAGAAAAGAGAAGAAAAGAAAAGAGAAGAAAAGAAAAGAGAAGAGAAGAGAAGAAAAGAAAAGAAAAGAAAAGAAAAGAAAAGAAAAGAAAAGAAAAGAAAAGAAAAGAAAAGAAAAGAAAAGAAAAGAAAAGAAAAGAAAAGAAAAGAAAAGAAAAGAAAAGAGAAAAAAGAGAAAAAAGAGAAAAAAGAGAGAATTTGCAATAATGGTTATGAAAAAGAGAAGTATTTTAACTCTGCAGGTAACTGTTGAAAGCTCAAAACACCTCAATCTCCCAGTGTAATTTTCCACTTAGACTAAGGATCAATTTGTAAGTTTTCAGTTTTCCAAAAGACACCAGAAATTCACACACACAAACCCACCAGCTGGCTCGAGACTTGTACAGTAACACTAGAGGGCAGGAGAGCAGCTTTTAAATCAAACTCGCAATTTCAACAGTTAATTTTCAATCTAGCTAAAGGTGTGTCGAGGAACTCCTCTTTCATAAAGGAACAAAATGGAAATAAGGTATTTCTGTTCTTATAGACCACGCACATCTGCTAAAAGTATCATGATTTTTATTCCCATGTGCTAGCACAAGCTGTTCTTCAGATTCACTGGTCTTCCTTCCCCACCCATATGCTGAGAACCATCAGGTTCTGCTATCACAACTAATTTCCTTGATACAGACAGTCAAGATGAACAGCCTCTCCTGGGTCAAAAGTGTCTCTGACTTGTACAAGGAAGATGAGATTTAGCCTCAGTGAGAATTAGCATCCTTCACCAAACATAGTCATTTCACAGAATCACAGCCTGGTTGAGGCTGGCAAGCACCTCTGGAGGTCATCTGGTCCGACCCCCCAGCTCAAGCAGGGCCACCGAGAACCGGTTGCCCAGGACCATGTCCAGACAGCTGTGGAATATCTCCGAGGATGGAGACTCCACAACCTCCCTGGGCAACCTGTGCCTGTGCTCGGTCACCCTCACAGTGAAAAAGGGCTCCCTGATGTTCAGACAGACCCTCTTGTGTTTCAGGTTGTGCCCATTGCCTCTGGTCCTGTCGGTGGGCGCCAGCGACCGCAATACTTATTTATTTATAAGATGCACAGACATGCACAACTATTTGTCACATCAGAGTATTTTTAAACCTGCAAGTTGGTACTACAACAAAGAAGCCAGAACCAGTTTAAAACCTCAGGTTAGGAACTTCTGCAGTAGCCAGCGCTACCTTAAAATGGGAGTGCATAGGGCCCCCCGAACAAATCACAGGCTCAATAGTCAGTCACAAGAAAAAGCATGCTCAGTTCTCACACCTACATGACACAAGTGTCTAGGGATGCCAGATGAAGAGGGGATTCACACCATGAGCACAAATCTGTCAAAATGCAAATGTGATTATGCAAAATACCAAATGCACCTGCAAGAAGAGTTGTGGCTATCTATCTAATATTTAGATAACACGTGAGTTTTTGTCTGCTTGTCGTGGGAACATGTTCTTTTTTTTTTTTGGCTAAAAAGTTTCCATGAAATGGTGAAGTGCTTCTCTGACACACATACTGATGCATGGTGCAGTATGCAAGGTTCAGTATAAGGACTGCAAAGTGATTAAAGCAGCTCTATTATTTTGGGAGATGAATAAATAAATAAAAACAAGTCCTGGCAAGAGATTCAAGGGATTAAGTTTAACATCTCAGTAGAGTGGATGATTAGTCAAAAATACCGTTTTCATCCTCTGAAATGAAATTCTCATCCATTTCAGCAGAACAACGAAACCGTACAAGAAAATAGAATCTGCATATACTGTTATCATGTCTCTGAAAACCTATAAGCTTCAGAGCAACAGCAATGATAGGAGCTAAAAGACAACCTTCAGAGGGTAATGATAGTGACAACAATAAACATGGGGAGGGAAAAAAAACCACAACAAAAACTCATTCCAAAGATGCTACAAAACTGCTTTTCAAGGAAATCAAAAGTTGAAGCATACGTACTTACATTCATGTTAGCTATTTTGTTTCGCATGTGTTGCATATCACGCAGCCATTGATTCCATTTCTTTATAGAACTGAAGATACAAGTGCCAAGGTATAACATCTTGGTGTAAGAAGGCTGCATCTGTCTGGTACAGTGACCTGAGAAAAGTAAAAGTTGTTTTCTGTATATGATTGTTTCAAACTTTGCATCTTAGTAACAGAATAATCAAAGTCTGTATTTCTTTAAGAAGAAATGCCAACAAATTGGATTTCACATTAGCTAACCAGAAAACAAGTCATGGATTTTCTTGTCCATGCCGGTGATGAAGGGCAGCAGTGAGCAGTCCTCCTCACAGTTAAGGGAGATGAGTAACAAGCTGTACAGCTGCTCAAGCTACAGTCCGTGCAATACGTGTTAAGTCTCATAGTCAACAGAGAAAGCTTCCACATTACTCACTACTTCACTGTCCCAAAATCTAGAAAGCAAACACTTAACCAAGCAGACATGTTCCTATAATACACAGCATGCACATTTCAAGTAAACATCAGTATTTTTACTTCAAATGAAAAGTCAGACTGATCAAAACTATGCCCCAAGCCCCAAAGCTTTTAAAATATCGGAGCACATGTGTGTTGCATTACTTATGGTTCACAAGCATATTCTGGTCTGCTTCCTCCCTTCTCTTGCATCCAACTATCTGACTGCTTTCTGCTCTCAATGCCTGTGCTGTGTTGAAGAGTAAGAGCTACTGTTATGGCATGCAAAGTAATTTTTTTTGGTTCCAGATTGCTCTGCTGCAGCCCTGAGCATGAAAACATACATACACACCCGAGCTACCCCCTCTACATCTTTCAGTTCTGGCAAACGGGGAGAAGATATTTTAAAGAGGTCAGGCCGCTAAGTCCCACTACAAGGAGGACTTTACGGATTATTTTGGGAATGTAGATACCCATCACATGTGTAGGATTCATCTCCCTAAACATGGGCATCTAGTATCAATTTAGGTATTGCTGTGAACTCATTTGGCCTCCCAACCCCGGACCAGGAGGGCAAGGCTCTTCAGCAGACTAGTCCCATACAGATGTCTCAGATACTCCACAGCAACTGAGATAATACTCAAATTTAATCTACACTCCTACCTGTGGAGAAATCAGTCGAGGTCCTAGGGTAGACTCCATTTGATATTAAGATACATACATTTGGGTAACTATGAGATAGGTGCTTAAAGTGTCATTCTTGTGAGTAGAAATCTAACACAGCCAATGGAGTCCAGAGAGCCAGTCAGCTCCCCCTAATGCAGACACCTAGGTTTGGTCAGCTGAATTATTTTTTTTTTGCTCCACTGGCAACGGAACCTTCTAGGAAAACGGCAAAAGCTAGACTGATGGCAAAGCAAGCCAAGAGCATCTCATCTGCCTCCCAGTGCACCTAGCTTGGCTTACCACCTTTACTATTTTTGGACTATGGCTACATAGACACTGCAAGAGAAGAGGTGTATGACTTTGCATACTGGCTAACATAGTCGATTCAAGTGCTTCTCAAGAGAAATCTAAGGGATATAACAGTCAAAAGAAAATCTTAAGCAGAAAATAACTCTTAGTGCTAAGTCTTACTTCTACACACACAATTTCTTTAAACTTACATAAAGAGGAGCCTAGTTGTAGTCAGTAGCATAACTCTGTAATAAAAGTTGCCTTTTGTGGTGCACATGTTTATTTATTTCTCAGTATTCAAATTTATCATGAAGGCTTTACATTTTATTGTGAGCAGCATGAAGAAGAGAAAGAAAATTGTATTTTCTTCATTTCCTTAAAACATTTCCTCTTTGTTGGCTTCTGAGCAAGAAGGCTTAAACATCCTTAAGCTCGTTGTTGGCACCTCTGATAGCTATAATGGAGTAATACTGCATGTATGAAAGACAGAAATGAACATGTGTCGTGGTTTAACCCCAGCCAGCAGCTAAGCACCATGCAGCCGCTCACCCACTTCCCCCCCCACACCCAGTGGGATGGGGGAGAAAATCGGGAAAAGAACTAAAACTCGTGGGTTGAGATAAGAACGGTTTAATAGAACAGAAAAGAAGAAACTAATAATGATAATGATAACACTAATGAAATGATAACAGTAATAATAAAAGGGTTGGAATATACAAGTGATGCACAACGCAATTGCTCACCACCCACCGACCGACGCACCCGGAAGACCCCGAGCCGCGACGCGCCCGTCTCAGTTCCTAAAACGTCATATGGTATGGAATACTCCGTTGGCCACTTTGGGTCAGCTGCCCTGACTGTGTTCCCTCCCAGCTTCTTGTGCCCCTGCAGCTTTCTTGCTGGCTGGGCATCAAAGGCTGAAAAACCTTGACTTTGGACTAAACATGACTTAGCAACAACTGAAAACATCAGTGCGTTATCAACATTCTTCTCATACCTAGCTCAAAAGCATAGCACTGTACCAGCTACTAGGAAGACAATTAACTCTATCCCAGCTGAAACCAGGACAGCATGAGAGAGGCCACTCTTCTAAAATTAAACTCTTGGAAAAAACAAAGCCAAATGTGATCTTGCTTATTCTGATACATTCAATGGGATTCACTCATCACCAATAAATCAAAACCTGCTGCACAGAACAAATAAAAATCCCAAGATTCTTTATTTTAGAAAAAAGACCTAAACAGCAATAGGTTTGTAGCATATAGATAACCGCAGGAAAAAGAGTGTTCTACAAGCAGCAGACCCAATAAAGGCTGTTTTTTTATGGACTGAGCCACGTGCCCCGCTAAATGATTTGCCAAGCCCCAGCTTCCCTTTCTCCACAATACCTTCAGTCCCTGTCCTCCCGTGTCCTTGAAGCCTCCTGGTACATCTTCCGATTGCAATCCTGAGCCATACGCACCCTTACTGGACTGCTGGCAGGCCAAACGGAGCAGATGACCACTTAGTCGAGGCCTTCCTTGGGGGAAAAGGGGCACTCGTCCAGCTCACTCTAATCTTGCCACTGACTTTCACAAAAATTGTAGGAACTAACTTGGCTATTGGAGACCTCTATTTGCCTGTCAAACTTGCTTGACAGTGACTAACAGGATAACAGATGTTATGGAAGAGGCAGGACTGATTTACAGCACAGTTGTGTAAGCCAAGCTAAAATAAGAGAGGGAAAAAATAAAGACAGACACTCAGTTTAATTGCAGATTGCTTTCTTGACAGCTTATGCGGTTCATAGAATCATAGAATCATTTAGGTTGGAAAAGACCTTTAAGATCATTGAGTCCAACCATCAACCATGTCCACTAATGTGGTGTCATGATGGGCAATCAAATAATAGGAGATCGGATACAGAAAGTAATGTCATGCTATTGGGCCTAGAAGTAGAAGAGATTACACTATTTCTATATGAAAAGGCAGGAATTCTGTAAGATAACTGAAGAATGCTCTTGGGGGACATGAAAAAGCCAACGGTTTGCTTTCCATCATTCTCCACCTCCATGCATGGCATGGATGGTCCCAGTTGACCAAGTTCAGTCCATTTCCAGATTCACTTATTTTAGACCCATTCAAAATCAAAATTATTTTTATCTTCTTTTTTTTTTTTCCATCTGCCTACCCCAACACTTAGCCATGTGAAGGCAGTAGAGAGCGAGTCACACCATGGGAGAAATTCAGATATTCTGCCCTTGTAAAGTGGGGATTGCCAAGGATTGCACCCTGGCAGGTCTGTGGCACTTATACACAGGGTTGGAAACAGGAGTCCATGTGGGTTTGGGGTTGCAGGGATCAAGAGGAAAAGCTTCAAAATGAAGGCAGTAGAAGGTCACTCTCATTTTCCACTCATGTGGACAGAACAGCTGAGTTAGGGGCTGTCTCTGAAAACTTCCGAGAAAGACTGACACCTGCTCCTGGCACATTTTGGGGAACCTCTCTCACCTAAACACATGCCTCTGTTTCAGGGGCCTCGCTTCAGTTACAATACTCAAGCCAGAAACAAGGACTCTTTTCCAATTTCAAAGAAAGCTTTTTTCATGTACAAACTCAAAGTGAACATATCCACTTTGACTGGATCAGGTTTACAAGTGCAAGCATCAAACTGACTCGGAAACAGTAATTTAAAAGCAGCAGGAGGAAGCTATGTGCTAGCACCAAGCATACGGTACATATAGGTATTTTTAGAACAAAAGAAAGAAAGGTTCTCAATGTAGATAAAAATACAGAAATTTCCACAAAGTGAGGAAGTTTTAATATGACTGTGGAACCCTCCCCTTCCTCTCAAGATTTAAGATACTAAAGTGCAAATTTGTAAAGCAGTTTGTTTTAACTGACTCTCCGTACCTTCACAACTGATATAAGTACTATTAGCAAAGCAGTAGGTATATCAACACCACTTAACCATTAGAGTAGTTTTGCTTGTTACTAATTTGACTTTGAAAGAGAAGCTTATGTATTATTTGAAACTACTTAAAATTCAATTTTTCCCCTGTTCACACCTAAAATAATTCTTAAGCTTCAACCGCCAGTTCACAAAGATCTTGCTGTTCACAGCACCATGTGTCAGCTCTATCCATTTGCCCACACGCCTACATCACTCCCAGTAAAGGAGCAAAACTTTGGAGTCTATCCATAAGGACGCTCTCTTTGAACGAGCAGCTACTTCACAAGCGGTGATATCAGAGCAGCTTCCCATTGCAGAAATGGGACTGGAGCCCACCTGAGCAGACCCACTGGAACAGCACTGCTGCAGCCTCCCAGCATAGCTCAAGCAACCATTTCTCAGAGCTCCAGCCCCAGAAATAGCTTGCTCAGACGAGCTAACTTTTCACGAGAACACTAGAGCAGCACATAGCACACAGATGCAACCTGAGATGATGTACTCTGCAATGTAAGAACTGGGTAGATGCTAACGAAGTAATAACATACTCTCATGTGCATTTCTGTGCCTGTTTCCTCACCTTCATAGAGTGTTTCTTGGCCCCTCCAAGATCCTGCAGCCCACAGGTCCTCTCTACGCTTCAGACCAGCTCCCTGTGGCTATGGCTGCTCTTAACTGCCACCCATCCCCAACAAGAGCGTTTTCTTCTATTCCAACCCCCACACTTCCTGTGCATCTTTTTTTTCTTCCCCAGACAAGACTTTTTACCTTAGAGGTTAGCACCAACTCCTAATTTTTATATGTTATTTCTTTTTTTTTTTTTCCTGTATTTCATAATGTTTCAAACTCAGTCCCCTACTGAGTTAGTTAAACTAAAAGAGGGTAGATTCAGACTAGATAGAAGGAAGAAATTTTTTACGATGAGGATGATGAAACCCTGGCACAGGTTGCCCAGAGAGGTGGTAGATGCCCCATCCCTGGAAACATTCCAGGTCAGGTTGGATGGGGCTCTGAGCAACGTGATCGAGTTGAAGGTGTCCCTGCTCATTGCAGGGGGGGTGGACTAGATGATCTTTAAGGTCCCTTCCAACCCAAACCATTCTGCAATTCTATGATATTTAAAATCATCGTGTTCTCGCTGAGTTCCTGCAGTTTGCTGCCCCAGTATCTCATGCTGAGTAGAAGCCACTGAGCTCTGGTGAGTTACCATTACACTGGGTCTAAGAGGGAAACGTGCCACTTATGTGCAAATTGTGCGCTCCACCACTCAGCAGTTTCTAAATAGTGCCAAAATCTCACTCAAACATCTTTTATTGTACATAGAAAGATCCACAAACTGACAAACACATGTGCTGTTAACTGTACTAATTTCAAAGAGATTTTAAAGCAACAGATATGATGAGTGCAGTGGTAGCACTCATAACAAGCCACAGGTTTCAGAGAACCGAAGGTACAAAAGCTGGATTGCATCCTCTCTTCTGTCACAGAAGCTATTTGGACACCTGAAGGTGTCTTTGGGGAAGTTGAACATGATGATAATGCTCACTACATAGGGCTGTTGGATCTAAAGAAATCTCTATCAAAAGGATTAGTCTCTTCATTATGTAAGCTAATGGAACAAGGAACAAGGATTTTGCTTTCCTCAGGATCTTGGTTACCAAAACGTGACAAAGTAGCAGACCTACAAATGCAGTTGAGTTAAAAAAAAAGCAAAATAAATATGTTTTACTGCAGATATAAAATGAATATCTGCCATCTGCAGCACACACACTTGACAGCGCCTGAGAAGAAACAGCCCCAAAAGGGTGACATGGTACGAGATGAAAATCTGACCTAACTAATAACAGGAGGAAATCACTGAATTCGAACAGGTTTACATCAAAGTGCAGCTACTGCAAACAGATCAAGAGAGGGCACATGAATCCATTTTTCTCAAATGAATACTGTGTGCTTGCGACCAGCTGCCACCTTTGTGGCCTTCTCCACGCTGTAACCCTGACACAGCTTTTCCTTCTTCATCAAAGCAAACACAGATGATTGCTCTTCTTGTACCACTCCCAGATGTATTGGCCAGCATCTGAATTATTTCAAATCAGGCATTTTAATGGTTTATGTCACTTGTTTTTCAGCACTAAAAGCTGACATTTTTCAGCAGTGTCCTAATGGATAATGATTCCCTAATCTACACGACACCAAAAATGACTGGACAACGAAGGACCCGTAGAAAAGCTCCTGAAACGCCATCCGCCATCGCTGCAAAGTCTTGAGGAAATATTTTCACCCCAAGGCCGCAGCAGCCGAAGGGGTGTCCTCAGGGCAACGGGTCTCTATAGTGGCCCTCACAGAGACAAACCTTCGCCTCAAAACTGTGGAGAAGTGACTCTGAAGAAATTTATGAGGGGATGGACTGCGGAGGAGAGTCCCAGAAGAAATTTATGGGGCGGTGGGCACCAGCCCGCGCGGTGGGGTTTTCCCTCCGCCGGCCCTCAGCGCTCCCGGAACGATGCGCTCGGGGCACCGTTTCCGGGAGGGGAGGGATGGAAGGGACGGAAGGGAAGAACGGGGCGGGGGGCGGGTTNGGGGCGGGGTGCGGGTTTGAGCGCGGCACCTCCGGGCAAGGCGCCTCGCCGGGCGGGCGGCGGAGAGGCCATCGCTCCCGGTTTGGCGCCTGGGCCGCCTCCCCTCAGCTTCACCCACAGACCGCGGGGGAGGATGAACCTGGAGCGGCTGAGGAAGCGGGTGCGGCAGTACATCGACCAGGTGAGGCGCGGGGTGGGGTTTGCTGGGGAGGGGGCGGCTGGCCCGCTGGCTTTCCCCGAGGCGAAGCTCCTCACGGCCCGGCTCCCGGGGGGGAGCAGCAGGTGCCAGAGAGTTAATTTTGAAATAATGCCGCGTTTCCCCGGGAAGGGGAGGGAGCGGGGGTGGGAGAGGGGTGCGGTGGGCCGGCCTCGCCGCCTGCGCCGTCTCCGCTGGGGCCTCCGAGCAGCGTGACGGGGGGATTTTGGTGGTTTCTTCCTCGTTTGGAGGAGGAGGAAGGCCGGCTGTGGGAGCGGCGGGGGGGCCGNGGGAGCGGCGGGGCCGCTGTGTAGCGAAGGCACGTTTGCAGGATCCCTCCCTCCCGGGTTGTTTCCAAGCTGGGCCGTGCTTACCCGGTGATTAGAGATGCCCGTCGTCCCAACCTGCGACGCTGCAGACTGCTATTAGAAGGGCAGGCTTGTTTTCTTTTGTGGATGGGCTCAGCAATTGTGTTGCTGCAGGGCAAAAAAAACCACCAAACAACCCACAGCAGGAAAATGCGTTAATAAATTAGATTAAGTATGGCGTGAAACTGCGCTGCTCTATTTGTAGTTCAAAGGCTTGGTGCTGGCATCACGACTGAGAGAAACCCATCCCTTCAGTTAGCACAAAATCCTTTGTGTGTGTGGCCAGCAAGTCTGAATGAAAGATTGACTGGGGACCCAAGTTAAGTTGGTGGATTTTATTGTTTTGTTTTGCTGTACTCATTTGAGGTAAACCGGTTCACTGAGCCGCTTTGCCACGTGG
This sequence comes from Pandion haliaetus, assembly GCA_013401275.1. Taxonomy (NCBI): domain Eukaryota; kingdom Metazoa; phylum Chordata; class Aves; order Accipitriformes; family Pandionidae; genus Pandion; species Pandion haliaetus. Next base: position 16,223 of record VYZV01033888.1, read on the forward strand.
CTCTGTAGGCACCTGTGCAGTTCTGAGGAAGGGGCATCAGGAGGAACATGGGACTACTTCTGTGTGTAATACAGTCAGTTTATAGTACTGTAGAACTGCTCAACAGAAGCTGTATGGTGCCCTGTAGGCCTGGACTATGCATGTCTTTTGTGGTCTTGAGAGAGTTGTTTAAACCTCAGTTCTTGTAGACAGCTGTTACATATGCAGGGGGTTGGATTTGGTCTGGTTTTGGTGTTTTGTTTTTTTGTTGTTGTTTTGGTGTTTTGTGGGTTTGGGTTTTTTTCCTGGAAGTGCAGACCGAAACCAAACTATTCTCTTGGCAGTTTTGCTGGGCATTCTTAATCCTCAACAAGTAAGGAATGTGGGAACACGGGATAGAAGAGACCACTTAGGTCATGGAGTGTCGTGTTTTGTGAGGACTAGAATACCATCAGTGTGCATTTTGGAAAAGCCTGCCAAACCTTTACTCCAAAAGCATAAAACAGTCCCTAAGATTGCAAACAGACTCCACAACTGAAATGTTGCAGGAAAGAGCAGAAGTGATGAAGGCTTTTCTAGTGTTGCAAGCAAGTCCTTGTGATGGCAGGACATCTGTTAAATATCCAGCAGATCCTGGGAAGCATGTTACGCCTCAGAGCATGGGGAAGGGTAAAAAGGAACAACAGTAGCCCCTGCTGATCTTCTCGGAGAATAATCCCAGCCAATTCTATGAGGTTTTGCCTAGCACCCCAAACCTGATGGCAACCTTAGCTCAGTTAATGGGGTATACCTGCAAACTCTGCTTCCGTTGCATCTCTAGTTGCCACCAGTCTTCTCTCTTTCATCCAGTTCTCCTGAACTGCAGACTTAGCAGTGGAAGTGTATATCCAAGAATAAGGGGAAATTCACGTAGGGACTATGGTTTGTGTGTGGTTAAAGCATCTTGACTGGAGAATGAAAATTTCTTAATCAGAGATGTAATTTATATGCCCTGAAGTAATTTATATGTCCTTTTTTATATATAGTATTCTCTTTCTTCTAAAATGTAGCGTTTATTTTTAACTGGAAGGGGTGCATTCTTCCTACTTTTTCTGTGATAGCAAATCAACTAATGACCTATTGCCATACTTATGTAGCGCATACCTTTTGGTCAAAGATATCTGCATTTTATTGAAAATAAATGAACGACCCCACCTCAAATTACTTTTTGATATCCTTTAGAAGTTACAGTACTGGCCCTTTTAAACTATTTTTTGAACTTATAAAGATCTCAAGTGTGAATCGCCGTTCATTAGAGACTACATGCATAAGATATTAAATGTGAATTATGTACAATATATTTCAAAATAATCCAGGAAAGCTAACCCCAAATAAATACTAATTATTTTTATCATGTTTTTACAGCAGCAGTATCAAAGTGCCCTGTTTTGGGCCGACAAAGTAGCTTCACTGTCTCATGGTAAGTAGTTACTTTTTACATTGTCTTTGATTAACTTCTTTCTGATAGTGTTCTGTTTTGGTTTTGTTGGTTTTTTTCAAAGCTGTTTGTTTAAATGTTGAAGTTTTGAGTTCGGTGTAAGAGCTTTTCTGTGATCTTTGGAATGCCATTTTTCCAAATAGAGCAGGGCCAATCTTCCCTCCCTTTTGAACTTTGTGTTAAAATTAATGATTGGCCAAACCTTAAGGTTTGCCTACGTTAAGAGACAAAAAAAAGAGAAAGAGCTACGAGAGACAACGGTGGTGTCCTGCAGGACTCGCTCTTGCTCTGGGTGACAAATAGAATGCAGGTTTACAGAGTGAGTTGGTGCTGGTAGCTTCTGCATACAGCCGCAGTCCATTTACACTTTGTAAAATGATTCTAGGGGCTTGATCCCACAAAAGCTTTGGTTGCCCATAAAGTAGGAAAGTGCCAAGCTGTGCTTCTGCAGTCGTAGCTTTGAGTCAGGTTCCCACTGATCTTTTTTGAGAGGCAATTCTGGGCTGGTTTTTTCTACCCTATGTCCAAGGGCAGGGTAACTTACAACTGCTGCTTTTTTTAGATCTGTATCACTGTTGTCTCCTTCTCATGACACACCTCTAGTATGAGATTCTTTGTATTTACTGTCCAGTGCACTATCTGATGTCTTTAAAGTTAAAATCTGATTATTTTTTCATTTTATTCTCTTACTGATAGATACTGTAAGTTGTTTATACATACATATATGTATAAAAATAAGGCCTTGTAACTCAGTAGGATGCTAGAATAGGGGAAAAATACTTTTCTAGTGAAGCAAAAGTGAACATTCTGTATGAAAGTGTTTAAAGAAGTATTATAAATTAATGGTTTATAATTTGTTCTTTTTATTGTAGAGGAACCACAAGATATCTACTGGTTGGCCCAATGTCTTTACCTAACAGCTCAGTATCACAGGGCAGCACATGCCCTTCGATCGCGTAAGTTGGATAAGGTAAGTAATTTTATTCAAAGACTTACTACTCTTATTCCACTTTTAAACCCCTGCTGCTAACCACAGTGACTTCTTCACCATAAAAGGATAAGGTTTATGGGAAAAGTAATTAAAAAGCCTGCGTGATGTAGTTTATCTGAACCAAGTATAGCCCTGTGTTCAGTCAGCCAGATTGAAACTGTTGTCCCCAGACAGGGTCACAGAATAGAGAAGGGATCCAAGGCTGTAACTGCAGCAGGTATGGGAAGGTGGAGCGTCACTTCAGGTGTAGCTGTTTAAATTGTCCTTCAACTCTGCTAATGAGTGGTGAAGGCAAGAGTGAAGCAAGAGACTTTAGTAGTAGAGAAGGTGTTACAGACTTAAATCATTTTGGTCAGGAAAGATTGTTGGAGGTGAAAGGAGCAAAATGGAGTCTAGCAGTGTAAGTAAACATGCTTGCTCTTTTATAACTAATATGTATGAAACTTCTCTTTCAGTTATATGAAGCGTGTCGCTACCTTGCAGCTAGATGTCACGTGAGTACATGTTTTAACCTCTATTGGAGACAAACCAAACTAAATGAAAGCTGCATCTTGGGAAGATTAGATACCTGACAGGCATTGTAGATGTCTATGTTCATTGGAATAACAGGTTTAAATTTTGTGACAGTTGATTTCATTCTTTAACCTTCAGTACAGTTGCAGGGGTATCCATTGTGGTACTATTCTGAAGAAATTCAACTGACCTTTTTTCCAGGAAAGAAAATACCCCTGTAATATTTTGTGGGGAAAGAATGTGAACCATTTTTCTCTCCTGTCTGTATGCTTACATTTTTAATCGGTTGGTTGTAGGCTGACCAGAGGAGATGTGATTTATGGTTGTATGGTTGTATAAAGTTTATACTTCTGCATAAAATGTGCTACATAAATAGTAAAATGCAGCGCTTTCACAGGACAACTGAATCAGTTGGTAGATTAAATATAGAAATTTGAGATAGAATAATGTGCTGCTTATAGAATAAGGTGATTGTATTTTATTAAAACCTGTATTAACTATTTTTAGAAGCATACCTGCTTCTGTGATTGCATAATGCTGAATAATAGATTCTTCTGTAGGTATTAATTTTATAATTTTTTGCATATTATAGATGAGTCGTAAAATAGTTGACTGAAATTGTAAAATGACATATGCCCAAATAAGAATACACGTGCACGAAAAGCCTGCTGATAAGCACTGGTTGTTACAATCTGTGCCTTTGAAATGTGATACTGTGTTTATTGGTGCTTTACATACAGATGTTTCAAATCCCAACCTTGTTTTTTACATGTGCATGTTTGGCTAGTATGCTGCAAAAGAACATCAACAGGCCCTGGATATTCTTGATATGGAAGAGCCAATCAACAAAAGACTTTTTGAAAAGTACTTGAAGGATGAAAGTGGATTGAAAGACTCTACCACAGACTGGGAGATGTCACAATCCTCTGTAAGTGACACTTTTTAAAACAAATATTTTTATAATTGAGAAAAAAAATGTGTGAAGTCAGGAAGTGATTTTACAGCTGTATGAATCTGAAACTCTGTGTTTAAGCTTTCCTTTTTGGGTAACATAATTTTCAAAAATGCTGAATTGTTCTCCTTTCAGTCAGTCATGTGTTAGCTTGCCTGTATGAAAGTAACTTGGTTTGCAAAAATGAAGAGTGCTTTTCAGCAACTTCCCACAAATTATTTGCAGACACTTTGCAGGAAGTTCATGATCAAGCATTGGTTTTTAGGGTCTTTTAGCTCTGTGCTGCAATTTCAGTCTTGATAATGTAAACTAACATTACTTTCAATTGGGCTGCAGGTTCTGAGATAACAAAGCAAGTTTTCTTCTCCTCCAGTTACTTCTAATGAAATATTTCCTTAATCACTCGTGTTGTTCTCAGTGGGACATCTTTTGATCACACTTGAAAATTATGTGACGTGTAGGTAAAGTGTTTGAAGCTCAGTGAAAAAATTCGGTATAGGCACGCAGTTAAAAGGGATTGGTACCATGCATAGGCTGAAGAGCCTGTGAAAAGTCTTTACTTCTGGAGTTACGAAGTTTATTAGCTGAAACTACTGTGAAGGTGATTGACAGATGGCATTTTCCCCCTAAGAAGTAGCAAAATGGGTTAAATTATCAATATGAACTGATTTTGAATGCTGGTATTAATGGGCTTAAGGGAGAAGCGGATTAGACGGAGTTAGTGTGGTGCACCTTAATGGGAACATGTAAGCTACCACTGCAAGCAAAGGAAGAAGTCCTCAGCTTTGGCTGTTCATTCTTGCTACCTGTTTCATGGTACTGTGACCCAGGTGTTTGGATGGCTGATTACTGAAGTAAATTGTGAAACTATTTTGACTGAAAAATAACCCAGCCAAAAACATCAACTTCATTAGCCCTTACCTTCACAAAGGCTTGTGGTAATATAGGTCACTAGTGCGAGGATGGGTTTCATTTTCCAAAGGAGAAAACTGCTGAAGGGGTACTACAAGAAACTTCAGATCAAACTCCTTTCTAGGAATGCAGCTTTTTCAAACTTAATTTCATTAGCTTGCACAGGCAGTAGTTCTGGGGTAAGAATGACTGGTCCCTGAGCTGGTAACAATAATACCACTTTAGCAGCCCCCTGGGGTTTATTAGGTGTTAATGCAGCTATATTGTTCAGTGTTCGGACTCCTGACAGGGCTGGTCTGT